>OZ024785.1:14605964-14642048 GCA_964017065.1 Haliclona indistincta | reverse complement strand
GTCGCTGTAATAATCATAAGGTTTTAATTATTGCACAGCTGTTAAGTTAGTGCTATCAATATTCCTGTGAATTTACATAGAAAATGCTCCTCTGAGTCAGTCAGTCTGGTTGATATGTGTTGAAGGATATGAGCATGATGGCGGCGCCTTGTTGCAGCTGACACAGTCAGCGCTTGACCGCTCAACTGGAGTGGTTGCTAGTTCGATTCCTACTAGGTCACCCACATGGGGTTTATCCTGGCACACATCTGGTTTCCCTTTCAAAAGAAGCCATAATGGTCATTACCTAGAATAAGATCAACCAACATGAGCGAAAGCTTTAATAAGGGATTTATTCTAGTCCAACAATGGATTACACAATCACCAAATGCATTTCACTGTCTTACTCACCAAATGCTATCTTGCTGTCTGTCTACAAATACTGTCTGTCTACAATATTTCACTGTCGTAATTTGCAAATTAATACTCACTTGCAATACACAATAATGAAGTACCAGGAGTTTATCTTTCCAAGGAGCATACAACTTTGAATAGCTCAATAGTTGTTCGATCCTGTCGCTAGGTGCGTTGAAAACCCCTCTCTAGAAGATATACGAGCTGTACAGTATGCCCTCGCATGCATACATGTACGTACGCTTTACCTGGTTTTCGTGCGTAATGGTAGCACTTTTTTAGATATTCCGCTCTCATGAGAAGATATGCTCCAGATGATAGTGAGATATCTGTATCTCAAAACAGTAAATTGTGGAACTGCTGCACATAATTATTGCAGACTGACTTTTGCAATGTCAAACTAAGTGTGTATTGCTCAAAGGTAATACTGTGTTGATGATGGTTGATAGGAATGTATGGTCAGGATGTATACCTATTCCTCATAATGCATCAAGCTGCATCATAACTTTGAGGATGCTCCTGTGATGTTGTCAAGGTGATGTGTTAACAAGGTCATCTTGTCTTCCTAAGAGAGGTTGAACCATGAGATGTTAATGGCTACCAGTTTATGATGGTTGCCATAGTGCGTGTGTCAGCTACTCAACTATTACTACCTGTCAACATTAGAACTTATTACATAATGTAGCGCTGAGTACCACCCAAGAGTTCAATGTCATGTGAACACTTGTTCACTTGTTACTAACTAGTGGTTATTAAAACAGTTGCTATGGTGCCTGTTACACACTAATACAGGAATATTGTTGTTGGGGGTTAGACCCATCTTAATGTGTCTACAGGACTACATTTACTGGTAGTATATAGTATAGTTGTGTTGACATGTTTGTACCATAGATTTCATTTCAAGCAAGGTTTCATCTTTGCAGAGGTATGCATGCCTTAGGCTATGGGTGCTCGAGGCATGATCATGTTTATGTGTGTTCATAGTGATTCAGTAATTATCATACACACAATGTCTGTGTATTGATGGAGGAGTATAGAAGCCAGCAAGAGTTCACTTACTATACCATCTCCACGTGCAAAAGAAGCAGCTTAGTGCTACCATATAGAGAGCTATAGACCAGTAGGAGTACTGTACTACACAGGTCACTGTACTCATAACTATGTGTTCACATTTCCTATGATATGAGGAAAAGAGGATGTGAAGTTATGATGTCAAATTGGTCTGGCTGTGTTGAAGTCTAATGTAAGATGATAATAGTATTGGGATAAGGTGATGGTCAGGTTTTCAATAGTGGGCAGCTATGATGATCTGTTGTTGTGTACAGCTAGTGACAACAAATAGTGTGCTTGCCCAGGAATCTGTGGTGGTAATATTAGTTTCCGTTGTGTACGTGCTACAGCGATATTGTGTGTTGTATCAAACTGCCCTCTATTGGATGTTACACATCGTGATTAAATCACACCTTTTTACAATCTCGGAACAGTTTGTTGCTCTGTTATTGAGTCACTAGTCTCTTGAGAGAGAGAGAGAGAGAGAGAGAGAGAGTCGCCAATCACTGTACCAATCTGAATTTTATGGTCAAATTTTTCATCCAAAAATGAGCGTTCATTTGGAATGCCTTGATCCGTAATAATTTATGGCGATAAATTTGATCGACCTAACAGTTGAACTATTGTGTTTGACAGTATAGCTATAAACTTTATAAATAATTTTCTACTAGACTCTAAAAAGCCTGTGTACACTCATTCAAATTGATTGAGTTCACTCAAGACTAAAATTCAAAAAACTCATTCTGTGAAAACAAGTAGGTGTTATACTGTGGGACAGATGGTATTGATGACTTCAGGATTGAACCCTACACACATAGGTTAATAAGATACATGTACATATGCATTTGGATCAAAGCTTTCCTGTCATGTGGGATGGGACTAGTAGAGTCTTGTCATATCCTAGTGCATTGTTTTGTTATCCATACATAGTAATAGAGCACTAAAATAATAGCATATCATACCAGTGTGTAACAAAAACAACAGTGTCTGTATCCCGTTCTATGACAATAGATGAATACTGTTCCTATTTTGTACAATGTGGGTTAGCTGAACTGAGTCACATCCTCAATGCTAAGAAATAAGAATAATCTATGATACCAATTTTACCAGTTATGTCTCGCAAAAAGTTGAACTATGGAGCATATAAGTTATAAGTACATGTTCTGTAAATGCTGCTGAGTCACTTTGGAATAATCTTTGCAGTCTCAAGTCTTAGGTTTCAAACACATTCATGTAATTGTCATTGCACCTTTTTCTCTCTCCCTCCCTCTCTCTCCCTCTCTCTCTCCCTCTCTTCCTCCTTCTCTCCTTTCCTCCTTCTCTATAGTACCCACTTGATGCAGCTCAGTATTCGGATGTCATCAAGCAAATTCAAACCATAGTGGAGGACCACACCCACTCTGTAGGCACTCTGCCACCATCACAGATCGACCCAACGGATTATTCCGGCAAGATAGCCCCGTGCTGTGACCACGCCTCTAACTGTACTTGCGTGCCTCATGAGCGTGTTGCCATGGAGATGATTGGTGGGCGGAGTGGTCGCCTTGAGACCAGTTGGAGTGGAAACTTGTAAAAACATTTTATGAAAGCGTGTTTTTGAGATATCACTTGTAAACATGAACAAGATTTATCCTGTGACAATCTTATAGAAAGTATCAAATGCTGTAATTTATATTTTTATAATTTGAGAGATTATATTTTCAATGTACTTTGTTTTTCAAGATAAATATTTGATTGAACACCGTAATGTTTGAATCACAAGCGTTGTCTTCTCACGTGTGTAATGAAATGCTATTTGCATACCAGCATAATCAGTGGTATGACCCAACCTATCATTGTAATGATGACTAACTAAAGACAATCGTTGCCATGGTTATAATCAAGTTAATAATACACGTAACAACACAAGCGAACACACTAGCTCTTACTCAACTCATAATAACACAACAATTACATTATGGTACCTAAGTTACACTGCATGATTATTGATATGGAAAAATCTTTTTTTAAATGCTGATCACACTCGCTTGATAGCAAGCAGTTACACAATCTACTATCATGAACCACATGATACCACTGACCCACGTGCCCAATTGAATGATTATATCACAGAACAAAGCCCTTCGGAATACTGGGACTGCACACTCACAAACATGCAAACAGCACTTACATAATTCTTAGTAAGAAGCATCTCATGCCTGCATAAAGCTGGTATGTATGCGTCATCAAGTTTCAGTCTCTATGATAGCCTATGTCTGTTCTACTAGCAGGTTTCACTGTATACATTTAGTCCCTAATAGTAGCTGGCTGTTATAAGCATGCGGGCTGTATAACGTTAAAGAGGAGGTTTAGCTATACAAGTGGTATTCATATCACAACATAAGATACTAGCTCAGATCATATTCCAGCAGAGTGCTAGTCATGTACTTGACCTAGGGCAGTGTATGTAGAGTTGTCATAGCTACAAGTACAAAGGCTCCATATTCTGAATAGCAACACAGCTTATAGTACTAAAATAATAATCAACACATTAATTCAGTTCAGCTACATTAAAGCTATACTTCATCCACGCATTGGTTATGCTCCTAAACTCACTAAACATCATATCAATGCTCTCCCACACATTTTCTAATCACGATAAGCACAGCTGCAACTCATTCATGAATTGTACCTATAGTTAGCATAATTAGGTGTGGTAGAGATCCCTCGCTCTTTGAATTCTTCCACATGAGCTGCACGTACTGTACTACTGCCGAGATCAGGTACATATGAATTGCATATAAAACATGATATTATGTTGAGAACCATATGCCTCGATTCAATCAAACTAAAGTGGTTTACATGCGTTGTGTCTACTATTTACCAATGGTATAGCCATCAATAGGATTCTAACAATCCATGCACTGCACAGCAATTCTGTCACACTGCTAGTCGATGTTGAGGCATGCATTGCATGATTATATACTGTATTATAGTCAAGCGGAACACCGAATCATTGACAGTACATGATGTCAATCACTACATGTAAGTGGTAACCAATGTTTTGTCTCATAATTACACGGACAATGTACATGTACCAACAATGACTATAATAACATTCCTTATGATATACGACTGGAATAGAATAAACTCAGATAGCAGAAAACCGAGAGAGAGAAAGAGAGAGAGAGAGAGAGAGAGAGAGAGAGAGAGAATATGCTACTGAATAACTTAACTATCGCATTTGATGTTAATCACTCTAAATAATTCAGTTGTCCGTTACCGGCCATAACTGGACATCAGGATTACGAATATTTTGGTTTCTACAGTTAGTTGAAGGCTTGCTCGGTCACACTGATCATCCAGGAAGGTCACCATTCGTCTTGTGGGCGTAGGATTCCAATACAACCAAATTCTTGACCAGTTGCATAATAACACTGCATGTGAAATACAAAACCAAAGTCATGACAAAGCGTACTGTGTACTTCAATGAACTGTGAAGATACAAGTTGCGAGTTCACCACCAGACAACAACAGGACACTGTAATTAGCTCGTCAATGCAGTCCCAATGGGCACACCCTCTCGTAGAGGCATCTATAGTAAATACCTTGAAGAGTGATAATGCAGATAAACAATGCATAGTCAACGATACTGCTGTCACATGCATGCTTGCAATTCAGTACATGTGCCAATGTAGAGGACTGCTTGTTTACTCAACTATATGAGACTAGTCTAGAGTACAATCATGTTACATCAGCAACTGAACTATAATAGAAGTGGTAGACAAAGCTTAATTGAAGTATTCATTAAAAATATATACTAACAGTGGTATTATCGTATGGGATACAGGTCCATTATTGTAATGTGGTAAGGGCAAGCATCCCATTTGATTACTGTACGATGCTGTTGTGCGTGATAATTTGACCTCGCCAAATACAAACATTTGTATATTGAGTGACAATATTAAGTATCAAAGCCCACAGCAACATAAGTATACGTAGCTCTCTAGTGTCTTATTAGTACACAACTATTGTCTAGGAATGTGCCAATATCATACTATAGTTATGAAGTCCACCCACTTTTCCTCAATAAACAACATAGCTACTACAGGTGTATGCAATTATAGTAAAATAATGATTTAGTGACGAAATGTGTTTACAGGCTGGATTCTGTAAGTGAGTGAGTGGGTGTGTGAAGGTTGACTGTACATGTGGTAAATTACATTCACGACTGTGGCAGTCTCTTCTTGCTTGCTTATTCTCTACATGTATTATTCTCATGATTTGTCTCTTCTCTTCGACAGCATTACTGCAACATACTACATGTAGGTCTAGGGAGCATTCAATATTCTAAAACTAATTTATATTGAATTCAATTCATATTGAATTCAATTCTCAGTGCAAAATATAATTCTCATTTATGAACGCCCTGCCCGCTGATATATACAGTTTTAAAGTGCTGAAGTGTACGCTAAGTAGACGAGAAGTTGGTAGATAAGCAAATGAGACTGTACTACTTAATTAAATGGCGGGGCTCGTCTATGACATGGCGCTAACTGCCACCATAAGCTGGAATAGGCGGACAACTTCGAGAGCTGCTTCGGCCTACTCGAAACAAGAAAGCAACGCCCTCTTTGACATTCTGGAAAGGAACAAAGTTACTGAAATCAGGAAAAGATGGAACTTTAAAGACATCACCACAATTGATACTGCTGATGAAGTGGTGGCATTTGCACCATCATCAGGTACAACAGGGTTGATGAAACTCGTTCCTATTACACAAGCAGCGATTGACAAGTTCAATGATGCTGATACAACTCTTATGAACTTGCTATTATCGTCCTTCTTTATTAAGGAGAACACCACACCATCCGGCATGCCTATACAAAGCATTAGTATCGAGGTCTATAAGAGAGCTCTGCAGAAGTTTCCTAATAGCTACTTTGTGCCATGTGAAGCTTATGGCTTTCAGCCATTATCTGCATGCTTCTTTATATGCTCAGTTAGTGTTTGGGTTGAAGGATATGTGGTAATCTCTTTATTGGAAGACAGTGTACAGCATCACAGTACATAAATCAATAGAATGAATGGAAAGAGAACTCTGACCAGAACACTGAATACAGTACTATTTATAGGGAAGAAGTGACAAACAAGAATGAGACAGTCAGGCTGACTAGGCTTGTAATATGATACAAAATCATGCAACATAAAACATGTTCATTGTTCAGATTATCACAGGATACATCAGTTGGTGTTATCAAGACTAACTTCATTCCTGTCTTGTTGTCGGTTATGGCACTGGCCAAGTCATCATGGCGAAAACTGGTACATGATATAAGATCAGGATACATTGATAGCTCTCTTCCTATCCCATCAGAGTGCAGAGATATCCTCAATGAAAAATTAGGTGGACCATGCCCAGCTAGAGCCGATCAACTCAGAGAGATATTCGAGCAGGCAGAATCGTGCAATTTTAAGGATGTCATTCCAGCGATATGGCCCAATGTGAAGATGATACAATGCGCTTGCAGTGGAAGCTACAAGAGCTTTGTACCTATCCTGAAGCATTACTGTGGACCAAATGTTCACATATCTTCATTCGTTCTTGGTTGTTCTGAAGCTGGTACATACGCTCGTGTTTATAGACCAACCGTTAATACATCTCTGTTTGAACTAGTACCACACATGTTCTTTGAGTTTATTCCTTTTGCTGACATTAGCAAAGAGCATCCTCAAGCCTTGCTCAGCAGTGAAGTTCAAGAAGGTCAAGTATATGAGCTAGTATTGACCACAACCACTGGCTTCTATCGCTACAGACTCGGAGACCTCATCAAAGTTGTGAAACTGACCAATGATAAAGGCCCACTGTTCGATTTGTATGGTAGAAGTAGTATGGAGCTGGTATTGACGGCACAAGATCATTTCTTTTTTGAATCCCACCTTGTAGAAATAATGACAGGGTTCATCTCAGACGTGAAGTCAAGAGTGGAGTACATTGCCTCAATAGATACCACTACATATGACAGATACATAGTGTGGATCGAGTCTAGTGAATGCGACGTAAGTTCGTCAACTTTAGCTGAATTTATTGACGGGAAATTACAAGATATCGATTCTGCTTATCGTGACAGAAGAAATGAAGATGTACTGAAGGCTATGGTAGTGATTAAACTTAAGGAAGGGACATTCTCAAAGATAACAGAATTCATGAAATCGAAAACATTGGGAGCAGAAGTGCAGATCAAGATTCCTCGAGTGGTGATAAATCAAGTAGTCGAGAAAATCCTTAAAGAGAATGTATTAGTTTAGTTTTTTGGTTATTTTTTTCTTTGCTTATTAACTGTAGCATAAATTTATTGTTTTTTATTTATTGTTACATTTAGTATTACACCTTAGTGCACATCTTGTTCTCTTTTTTTCTTTTTTTCCTTACATCTCAGTGTGTTTACTTGTATTGTTTGCCTGGACATAATGAATGTATTAGTTTATTAATATTTTATTGCCTTGCTCTATTATAATAAATACGTATTTCTTCATTTGCGACAGCTGCAGACTGCGAATCAGACAGCTAATAAGTAATTAGTCTGTCAAATGGGCGGCACACCACTCGTTATAACAACATCCTAACATCCTAGTGAATACCTTAGTGACTAACAAGCAGACAATGCTGCACTATGTCAACAATCACATGTGATTTAACGACTGAGACTACAGTCTATAGTCTATACCACTATAATAAAAAATACAAATTAAGATAAAATTATTTGCTCTCTGTTGAAGCCTTTTATCAATTAGTAAATCTAATGAACTAAAAAGCTGATTGTCTCTCAAATTGAAGGACAAACGTGTATCCGTTCAAAATGATGTTGCTGTGTTTGAACGAGCATCTAGTTAGCTAGTTGGTACAGTAACTAGTGAACCAGTGCATGTGTGTAGGAATTTGCTAATATCATACTACAGCAATGAAATCCACCCACTTTCCTCAATGATATTAATACATGGAATAGCTACCACAGATGTATACATGTGTGAACAGTTGTAGTGAGTCCAAAAATTATGATTAGCAGTTTAACGAATGTGTTTACATGGCATATGCAGACCACCGCCATGAGAGTGAGCAAGAGAGTGTGATACGCTCTAATAATCATGAATAAACGGACTTTTATTACTATAGTACACCTATGTAACATGTATGAACATTCAGTGGGAACCACTCTCTGTTGCATTTAGAACTATTCCACTTACGACTGTTTGTGTATTTTCCAACTGTTCACAATCTTCTGATGTAGTTTAACTGTATTATACTGAATATTAGGTCAATGTGATTTAAAAGTGGGAGCCCGGTATTTCGGGTCAGAGGATAAACTTTGACTGCATAACCAGTGCATGGTTGAATGAATGATAGCAAACATATAGACCAACAGCAAATTAATAGGTCTACTCCTAGCCAGTTAATTACTATACGGCTAGCTTTTGATTGTAAAAATGGCAAGGCGCCTGAACGTACGTATGTCGCGTCATAAACGTTTACGGAAACCACGGAACGGTAATTATTGGAATTTTATCTGGCGCCTGGTGCTCTGAGCATCTCGGTTTGAAGGGTATAAAAGCAATCGAGCTCAGATAGAGATCAGTTCAAGCTTACAAAGCTCTCCAAAGACTACAATTGATTTGACTAGCTCAATTCAAACAGCTGCAATGGACAGTCTACTAATCCTCTCACTCGATATCATGAACCAGCAAAAACTGAGCAACGAAAAGAGACGCCACTCAGTGGTATCCCTCAGCTACAACTACGAGCAGAAGAAGACCAGTCGCAAGGGAGTTCACTTCCCAGTGAGCATTCTCCTGCAGCAGGCGATCACTGAAGGTGACCTGACAGAGATCAACCAGCTGATCAACCAACACGGCAACAAGGTTGTGATGGAGCTAGAGCCAAGCGGTCTACCACCAGTCATGCGAGCTGTCTTTGAAGGACAAGTCGAAGCACTCAAGCTCCTAGTAGAGAACGGAGCAGAGCTGTCCACTCAGGACCCAGAGGGCTGGAACGTGCTCCACGTTGCCGCTGCAATGGACGACATCGAGGCAGCTACATATGTGCTCCACTGCTGCAACGACAACCTCACACAGATCCGCAACTTGGACGGCCAGCGTCCAATGGACCTTGCCGAGAGCCCTGACATGGCCAAGCTGCTACTTCACGCTGACCTAACCGACCTCAGAATCGAGGTAGAAACAGTGAAGATGAAGGAAATGAACGAGGCGAGTCTACTGAGCATCGTGCGAACCCAGTACGAGCAGGGAGCTGACATCAACTCACTCCAGGCTATGCTGCAACAACACACTCAATTCGATACTCTACTACACCTCGCAGCCACCAAGAACTATCCAAGACTAGCAAAATACATCCTCAAACACAAACTGGTCGACGAAAATTTCAGAGATCGCTATGGATGGACTCCACTCCACACAGCTGCCTACCACTGCAGCGTAGACGTAACAATTCTACTGCTCGAGTTTGGAGCATCAAGCAACGCACTAACTAACTCATACGAGAAGGCATCAGACCTCACGGAGCACGAACTAATACTAGAACTCCTCAGTGAATGTGTTAAATATGTGTAATTACCTTTTGTTCACTTGTAAATCATTTTCTTTTCTATCTCTTTCAAAGTTCTCATCATTAACTTTTGGCTGTATCATAATCTCAAACATGAAAGAACAATTTCAAACTTTAATTCCTTCTTGACAAATGCGATGGGCAAAAAATGAGAGAATCCGTAAATTTTGAATGCACAACTCTATGACTACTAAGTGTTTGAAGTACATGTACTTGTGGTATGCTCATTAAAATACCACACAACTCATGCATCCCCAAGCTATCACTGACAGATCTGGTTTCATCTTCAAGCTGGTCAAAATGAGAACAGTGCCACAGTCAGTGTGAACAGTATGGTGGATTTCACCTGAGGCTATGCACTAGGTCAATGGTTGCATGACAGACCTTCTGCGTGTATCACCCATTTTTCATGAGTAGGTCTCATCTAGCATCCAACTGCAGCTCACACCAGTCCATAATAAGACAATTCAGTGTCCTAAATATCTTAATGTGTGTCCCTAGACATGGTACCACAAAACTCTCTTACCAAAATGTCTCAAGTGTTGAGGAGCTATAATGTGGCATGACCCCCAACACACTCCTGGTGTGGAGGTGTTACAGCTGGTTTCATGGTCTGTAATCTAGTTATGCTGTACAATGAACACATGTATTACCTTACAGGGCTTTGAAATGATTAGGTCTATGGAACAGTTGTATACTGCCAATTCTGAGGTATTCCATGCCCAGAGAATGTATACTGAGTTATAATCAAATGTGGAATAACTAATCATGTCTATTTGGACACTTCCACAACTCACAGAGAAACACACCATACCTGACAATAGATTTGATGAGCTAGAATGCTAACACTGGTATTGATGATTCCAGTAAATTAGTTAACAATAGAACATGGTTCGTTACTGTAAATAGGTAATTTTACTGCGAGTGACATCAGGTGTATGCTTTTCATTACGCCTTCTAAGAACATTAATTTTAATGTCAAAATGGTATTGCTTTGTGACCTGGACACTGCAAGGCAACCAGTTAAACTCGAACTAGTACTGAAAATCCAACAACGTACACAAGCTAGTGTGAATGAATGACAGTAATACATGATGAGTAGAGTAGAAGCCAATATAAGGTTCAACAGCATAATGATATCCACCTTAATTGCTCCTTCCGCTCCTACGTACGTCGCGTCACGTTACGAAACCGGGGTGCAATGGAATTTTTACTGGCGCCAGGCCAAAGAGATCCCTGATGGTATAAAAGCGATCGAGCGCAGATAGAGATCAGTTCAAGCTTACATAGCTCTCCAAAGACTACAATTGATTTGACTAGCTCAATTCAAACAGCTGCAATGGACAGTCTACTAATCCTCTCACTCATGAACCAGCAGAAACTGAGCAACGAAAAGAGACGCCACTCAGTGGTATCCCTCAGCTACAACTACGAGCAGAAAAAGACCAGTCGCAAGGGAGTCCACTTCCCAGTGAGCGTTCTCCTGCAGCAGGCGATCACTGAAGGTGACCTGGCAGAGATCAACCAGCTGATCAACCGACACGGCAACAAGGTCGTGATGGAGCTAGAGCCAAGCGGTCTACCACCAGTCATGCGAGCTGTCTTTGAAGGACAAGTCGAAGCACTCAAGCTCCTAGTAGAGAACGGAGCAGAAGTGTCCACTCAGGACCCAGAGGGCTGGAACGTGCTCCACGTTGCCGCTGCAATGGACGACAACGAGGCAGCTACATATGTGCTCCACTGCTGCAACGACAACCTCACACAGGCCCGCAACTTGGACGGTCAGCGTCCAATGGACCTTGCCGAGAGCCCAGACATGGCCAAGCTGCTACTTCACGCTGACCTAACCGACCTCAGAATCGAGGTAGAAACAGTGAAAACAAAGGAGATGAACGAGGCGAGTCTACTGAGCATCGTGCGAACCCAGTACGAGCAGGGAGCTGACGTCAACTCACTTCAGGCTATGCTGCAACAACACACTCAATTCGATACTCTACTACACCTCGCAGCCACCAAGAACTATCCAAGACTAGCAAAATACATCCTCAAACACAAACTGGTCGACGAAGATTTTAGAGATCGCTACGGATGGACTCCACTCCACACAGCTGCCTACCACTGCAGCGTAGACGTAACAATTCTACTGCTCGAGTTTGGAGCATCAAGCAACGCACTAACTAACTCATACGAGAAGGCATCAGACCTCACAGAGCACGAACTAATACTAGAACTCCTCAGTGAATGTGTTGAATATGTGTAAAAATCTTCTGTAACACTGTATGTTCACTTTTTGTAAATTATCTTATTTCTTCTTTTCTTTCTCAACTTTCCGACATTTTAACTTATTTCAATTCTTCATCATTTTGGCTGTATCATAATATCTCATCATCAGAAAACAAGAAAGAATAGCAATTTCAAATCTTAATTCCACTGACAAACAAGCGAAATTGAAACGGTAGCTAGTTTAGCTGAATAGCTTAACAAAAAGTCATGTTCTTAATAATTATGAATGAGTGGTATTGCAGGTTAGTTCATTTACTGAGATGGTAAAAACCAATAAAACTACTGTGTTTAATATGTTGTACAGCACTTGATCACTTGGTGTGGTTGTTAAGGTTGTTGTGCACTACTTGTGGAATGCTCATTAAGATACCACACTAATCATATTCATAATTCAGCTGAGTACAGTCCAACAGTAAACAAGTGTAGTGACCAGACTGATCACATCATGGCAGGGACAGATCTTGTTCCAAGCTGGTCAAATGATAACAGTGTCACTGTCATGGTGGAATTTACCTGGGGCTATTTAACAGAGCTAATGCAAATGTGTTCTCATGAGCTTATCTCATTGGTCCAGTGTCCACTGAACAGCTCATACATATAGCCAGTCCATACCAAAATGATTTTATGCCTTACGTAACTTAATGTGTTCTGCAAGGCCTTGCTTTACTAGCATTACAACTCTGTTATCAAAATTTCAACAGTGTTAATGTGGCACACACTCCTGGTGTGGAGGTGTTACAGCTGGTTTCATGGTCTGTAATCTAGTTATGCTGTACAATGAACACATGTATTACCTTACAGAGCTGTGAAGTGATTGGGTCTATGGAATAGGTGTATACTGCCAATTCTGAGGCATTCCATGCCCAGAGAATGTACTATCAAATACGGAATAACTAATCATGTCTATTTAGACACTACTACAACTCACAGAGTAACACACCATAATAATAATGATATCTGAAACAGAAAAATGTATGGCTATGAAATTTAGCATTATTTTACAGACAGATAAATTGCGTGATTGTTGATACTCTTTGTACTGAATAGAAACGTTGTTGTGAAACGATCATTTCTTTGTTAATGGGTATACATTTAAAAATCATATTTGTATTACACATGTGCAGTAAACGGCAGATGACTGGTAATACCCATGCATAATTATAGTAGTCGCATTTCCATTCTGTTATCAGCACTGAAACTATCATTATTGGATTACACCCACTGCACTGTGAGACTTCAGTGATATTCTTATCAATCAAGCAGACATTAGGGCAGTAACACGAGCTGCTAGGAACACTTTAGTCATGGATGAGCTGCTAGTGATATAATCTGTCTGATCATTGATTTCCAGAGTTAATTTTAAAATCTGCAATGTCTTCCATATTGTTACAAGCATCAATGAAGTGTGATACTGCTGTGTGTCTGGTGTTAGCGTCCACAGTCTAATCTTGAAGTGAGAGCATGTGTTCCTGTGTCTGTGTGTGTATTATAGTGATATTTCTGGTCTGTTTGTTTAACCTGTCTGTACACACACTCTCAATAAACACACGACCAGACCATGGCTTGGTGGGATGTGGTCAAGAAAACAACCGATCCAAAGGAAGCAATGTGTGTTTACAACAACTCTACCTAGCAATCGAGTGCAAAGAAACACTCACTGTACACTACCTGGTGAGGTAGTATTGTGCAGTATATCGACACTACAATTGCTACAACCTGCTTGTCATTTGCATGTAACAGAACAATAGATTGTAAAGCAACTTTGCAGGATCATGCGTAACAACCACTGATGGAAAATGACATTTTATGCTTGATCGATCATTTTACCAACCAAATAAAATTTATATCACTGGCAGTGTATCTAGGTACAGTGAAACCTTCATTGGAAAGAAGCTGTAGCGTTCAATCGTCTTTTGAGGAGGAGAAATTCATCTCAAAGGTTTCATGGGTTTAGAAAATGAATTGAGGGACAGTAAACATCTTCAAATGGAATGCAGTCTCTCCTACACTTTCAATGTGTATGCCTCCATGCTGTGTCTAGCAAATTAAGTAGTTCAAAAGTTCCGACAAGTTATGATGGAGTGGGTAGCCTTTTGAAATGCACTTTGCCCTAAACTTTCTCTAACAATAATGGCTTCTGTATTAAGAATGTCATCCCGCCAAGAGCACATTGGTACAAACAGCAGCTAAATACAGCCAATTAACAGCTACAATACACCAACACTGCACTAAACAGCCACAATAACAACAGTTATTCGGTCGGAAAAAGCAGTTCCTCACCAATATGATGAGCTGATTGATACTTAAATCGTTAAATTATTGCTTCAATAAAGTGTTTATTATTTTATGCTATACTTCAAACTGACTTCAAAATGACAGTTTTCAATTTTTCCGAATTCTTTTGCAGCAATTCAATTTAATGTACTGCACATAGCACCACAAGAATTTAATTTCTCACAGAATGTGAGGTGTTAGTAGGTTGTGGCTTGCATGATAAATTTCAGCACACGTGTATTTCCTGAAACTGGTGCTTGCAAGTCTTCAGTACAATGGCGGTCATTAGTTTGATGGTCACATGTTCTATTGTGACAGGCAGTGTGTAATGAAGTGTAGCGGGGTCACTATATGGGCTCAGCACTGCAGGGTATTCAGACAACTTAACTGAGTGCGAACAACAATGTAATATCAACACAGACTGACCACATACTAGTACATGAACAACACTTAGCTATTAGATGAACATGTGGTCTGATATGACACTCTATGATGATAATAGAAAAACAACACTAAAAATCAAAAACTTCAGACCCGCTACAGACACACAATTGCATGGGCATGCATTTAATTTTAATTTGTCAGTCTGACTCTACAGACAACCGTCGGCGAGTGTGCTTACTGTCTGAGCTTACAAGAGACCTTCAAGTCATGAACACATACTATGCCGCAGAAGAGAAATGTGCAAGATCTACAGTCAGAACGGTTGATTGTGCAAAAAACTGACAGTATTAGGGAGTCACGGTAGTGACTCCCTATGTAGGGATGAACGAGAAAACAAGATGGCGGCTACATACAATGTATTAGCGTTCAAACGCTGATATTTCGCCTGGTGTTGAATTTTATACGTCTTTAGACACTTAGATCTGCTCTCTGACGTTGCCCCATCATACAGTAGCAAGGAGATTGCTCGAAATTGTTACTAAAGTAACGAACCTGGAAACGGTGAAAATCGAGTTTCGTCATCTTCGTTTTCTTATTCTTCTTCTTTCTTCTTTCTTCCACTCGCCTAGCGCCTTTACGTGAGCAGTGCCGAGACCAAAACATCCACGAACAGTCGTGAAATTCTCCTGGCATGTGCCTTTTGAGCTTTGTTTTTAGCGTAACGGCGATCTAAGTTCCGCGATTTCTCGATCGTGATCCATTGTCAGCTTAGTGTTAGACGCCATTATTGTGATTGCGCAATACGCACGTGACCAAACAATGGGTAGCGCACGTGACCAAGCAGCTAAAGTATCGCTGCGCCGTGTGGATCACTATCACGGAGAACACACACCCGGCATTTGTCTGGAGTCTTCGAAGAACGGTAAGCTCGTGTAGGATCGCCATTCTGCACTTGCCAGATAATTATAACCGTCTACAAACAAGTGTGGGCGGGGCTCGTATGCACTGCATGCATGCATAGGCGACTAGGCAGACCTGATACGTACAGCTTAACAATTTTAGCTACAAGTTTAAGAAAAGCCATCAACAACAGGAATACTAAACTAATGGTGGAAACAAAGACTTCTCCGTACATGCATGATATTGAACTGCACTTCACTAAAAAGAAAAAAGGACACAAACAAGAAATTAAAAAGATTTCTATCGAAATCAAAAGGATGTAGTGATGAAGAAATCTACCACTGGTTCACAATGTAAACCAACAAGGAACAAGCATAGAATGGTAACACGATTGACTTGCTAACAGACCATAGATCCCTACATCAGTGGCTGTACATAAGATCAATATTTTGTCACAAGCTGAATTCTATTCAAAGTGTCAGTCAACAGTAAATAGCTTAACTAGCTATAGTCTGGCCACAGCAGCCACTGATGTAGGGATCTATGGTCTGTTAGCAAGTCAATCGTGTTACCATTCTATGCTTGTTCCTTGTTGGTTTACATTGTGAACCAGTGGTAGATTTCTTCATCACTACATCCTTTTGATTTCGATAGAAATCTTTTTAATTTCTTTTATAGTCAGAAGAGGAAAAAATATCTGCTATACTGCCGCTATATACTAAAATTACAAAAACTGATCTTTTGCAAACAGGTAAAAGTGGATCAGGCACAGACCTCCCAAACACACAAAGCTACTACTGAGGGTCAATAGTTCGCACTGCTATGTGGTGTAAGGTCATTCAGTACCACACTCACTCACCAAATAAACATTAGCACGATATGGTCACTATTAACAAGACAAGCATTCCATGAATGGTACCACAATACAAACCAAGATTCTACACTAAGACCACACATGATGATTATAACTATCAAACTGAACGAGTGTTTGCTGTGAATTCCTCAAAACATAGATAATGTACAACACTGAAATATTACCAATAACAGACACACACATTTTTGATTACATAAAGTTACTTAAGTAGGCTCGTGCTTGAGAAGGTGAGTTCGGACCAGAATGAGTAAATACTGATAAGCTTGAGACTACATGTATGCATGAATGCCCTTGCTTAAAGCATGTACCTGCATGCTATTTGCAGCACTGACCAGGCTAGACACCACAGGAGTCCCAGAGAAACCTCTGATCACTTGATAGTATTCTGTTGTTACAACACCTGAATGCAACATAACACATTACCATAGCATCCAATCAGACTGCACTGTATAGTAGCTATGGTTTGCTAAGTGCTCTATTTTTGCCTGGACAACACTAGGGGCAAATATTGCTTTGAAGAAGGCTTGACTTCACCTACATGTACTCCACCCGGCTTCAGGCTTCATAAAGAATTGCATTCTCTTTAATCAAAGGATTACAAATATTATTGTAGTCTACATAGAAACATGCACTAATGGTGAAATAAAATTATTCTCAATTTGTCACCCTTTCATAATATTGTATTACAGAGGTTTTATTTCTTCTTGTAAGGAACATTTGAGAGTAATCACCTTGCAGTCACTAGTGTGTCAAGTCACTGGTATTTATTCACACAATGGAGCATGATCAAAGACTTAATGGAATTGTAACGCGTTAGTGCTTCACGCTTTATGGTCTACGCTCTACGGTTTACGCTTTACCCTTGCAAGAAGTATTAAACTGCTGAAGTACAGATGATATACTGTAGCATGTGATAGTGATAGTGACTAGTGAAAATTATTATGTAGTGTCTAGTAAGTCATGTGTTATGAACCCTAGCTGTTCTTTTGCTAACAAAACAAGTAACGAATTTACACGTCACTTAATAGCACTGTCTGCTAGTTGTGCACTAACTGTGTCTCCAAATATAGGTGGGACAGTAGCCAGTACTCCTAGCCTGGATTACCAGACCACGTTGCTATTATGACAGCAGGCTATAAGTGCAAAGTCATACTCACACTCACACAGAGAGACACAGAGGCACAGATGCTACATAAAAGAAGCAGTAGCATTAGCATAGATGAGATCACTCTATAATTATATTCATATGCTATGTACCAGCTCACAAACATGTTTACAGCTCTGAGCATGACTTTGAACACCCAACACTCCTACAAAGTCATTACAAACCCATCACCACAACTAGTACACAATCACTGTTCAATCCATAACACACCAACATGCACAGCACTAGTGTCTACAGCATGTTCTTTCCTTCTGAAGTCTTTGTAGTGTGAGTACCGATCCTGAATCTGAAAGGGATGGTTTAGCTGTTGTTACTAAAATAGATTGGGTACATGAGGTTAATGTTTGAGTATACAGATTATTTTGAGTTGCAGATTATGTCAGACTAACTTGATAAGTAATTCTTGTGTAGATTTGACATGTTTTTCACATGTGTCAAATGAAGAATTTGTGTAGGGTGGTTGTGTTTTTCTTCAAGAGGGGGCAAATAAGAGAATTTAAACACCTCATTACATCAAAAAGTATTAGTTAACTAGTTGTTATAACCCACACACGATGCATTGTGAGACTCCATTGGAACCCAACACTAGTGGAATGTGTTTGGAGTGGGTAATTTACTGTTTTACTGATGATGGAATTTTATTAACATAGTCGGCAAATAGCTTGCCAGTATAATGAAATAGGAATGTAGTAAATTCCTCGGTCTCAAAGCTGTATAAAGGTGAGATGGTGAGTTAGTAAACTGAGGTATAATGAATATTTATAACTAGACAACTGTGAATGGAGTCTCTCAAACTGTGTAATAGATAATGTGTTTACTTGCGATGCATTGGAAATACTTCTGAAGGAATGTAAAAACCGATCTTCATTAAAACCTCCGCAAACTTAGTTAGCAGTAGAATAATAAAATGTTTGAGAAATGAACAAATCTATTTCTATAATATTATTCTTTTTCTAATGTATCAAGGAAGGAAAACAAGGTACACTGCTCTATAGCAAGCTGCTTGGAATGAGCTTAGGAAGGAACTAAATTATATCATGAACTGTCTTGTATGAAGGCATCCAGCTAGATAGGAAGTAGCAGCTATGTATAGCTGACCTAAGACAATCTGCATATTTTAACTTGAGCCTTAAGGTCTTGTAGTACCGAACTTCTACAGTGTACTACATACTGAACTATGTGATATCAGCAGCAAACAATTATCAATGTACATGCATGATCCATGCAGACTGAAGAAAAGACCGCTCACAAAACTTGCAGTAGGCGGCACAGACAGATACTTCTGTGAGCTACTAGTCAAGAATTAAAATCACAATTTTACTATAATATTATTATGGTATGTTTAATTTCCTGTTTGATCACAGCGTATGATGTGAGGTGTCTATCATGCATGTACAATGTATTCTGATATGACAAAGAAACGATCATTGCAATGAATAATTATATTCAGTAAATAGCCAGATATGAAATGTGAGGAACTAGAGGATATTTATTTACACTGTAACAAGTTGAACCTGATTTTCGTTTGCCTACATTATTGTCATAATTATTTACATGCATAGGAAATGAACTGTCAGCACACGCTCTTTGAGAGCAGCCTTCAATTAGTGCGTGCTGTGACAGCCCAAACTACAAACATGATTAAAGGGCATTGCTTAATTTCACACATGAATGATTTTTAGCATTAAACAAGCATGTAGGGCAGCAATGACTCACAATAACGGCACAGAACAGAAGCAACTAAAAATTAATTCAAAGATACGTACATAGTAAACTTGTGTGAGCATTCCGATCTGAAATGTATACATCCTTATGCAGCGACATTGCAATCATGCTACGTATATGCAAAGAGATCAAAGATTGCACTTTAATCATTGGGTTATGGCTTTAGCCTCCATTCACAAATTCAGAGAAAATAATCAAAACGTATTCAATGTCTTATAATCTGTCCAACTAAAGTCTCAGCCTATGCCACCCACCAAGAGCTTGGGGATGAAGCTATTATACTGTCCAACATGCAAGTTTCAAGGACACAATGATTATCCATCGATTGACTTTTCGATCATTTTCTGCACTAACACATTATCACATTATACGGAACAAAAATTAAGGAATCATTCATGATCATTTCTGCACATATCTAATCGTAAAATGTTTATTAGCCTTTAGATCGGTGTCTCAGTAGCAAAAAATGAATATTCTATGTACGCTGTTTACTCCATTGCAGTGCTGTGAGCTCATTTATCCTCCTCTTACCACCTGGTACTAGAATTGTGTGCAGAGTGTAGAAGAGGTGAATTGTATAAGGAAACAAGCAATTAGCATCATTAGTGATGGATTGTGTTACACTGTATCATTAACCATACAATAGTGTAGTGTGGAGTAAAAACAAGGATATTCTCATTAGAATATTGATGATGCAAAATGACACGATAGACTAGTGTATTTCAAATGCAGTTTGTTCTTCCTTTATAAAACAACGAGGAATGTTGACAGCTCCAGCGACGCATAAACCAAAAATGCATAACTGCATCAGTCAACACTACATAATTATAAATCTATGACAAGTTTATAATTAGCATGCAGCACTTACTACTAAGAGACAGTCATCTTGAGGTTGCTTATTGAAGCTGACTAATTCATGACCTTATAAATATCTTATCAACAGCAATCAATCATCAATATACATGCATGATCCATGCTACAGACTAAAAGTCTCTCTCTTCTGGTGTCAAGGAAACTGTAGATTAATATGTCCGTACGTATTTGAGTAGTATGAGTGGGTTTGGTATGTAGCAAAAAGAATGCCATGCATGTTCAAAGGTTTCTATCTCTCAAATTGCATTAGTGTGTAAAAATCTCGACCTGGAGTCTGGGGTAGAAGCTCAGTGGAATTCCGTGACACCCACTGCAGTTTTAGGAACTCTCACTCGAACTTCTATAGTCTAGTAGTCAGTGAGACACAGCCAGTGTACTCTGCACCTGTCAGACAGCATGCTCACATTGAGTGGGTGAGAACACACTCTTTACAGCTGTTGTTAGTGATGATGACACATGTGTTAGATGCTGAGAAGATGGAGACTACTGGTCTACTAGAAACATTGTGACAACAGAAGTACTACATGTGCTCACTCAATGAGCCATTTCTCAAGAGGGGATTCCCTATGATCATGCATGAATCATGCTGTGATCATGCTATGTTGAATAATCAATGCGATCACATCTTGATGCATGTGTCACAACTGCATAGTATAGTATTGTAAAAGCTGCATGTATACGTCTTTGTAGAACTACTGTGATGAGCATTCTTGCAGTAATACAATTGTCTGCACTACAGTAAAAGTATGCTTTAAACTATATTTTTACATCGCATGCACGAAGCCCAAGGCTCATTGTCTGCAATTTTAAATTGTTGAAAATAAAGCATTTTCTTTGATCTTTGGACAGTATACAAATGTAAAACCTACGTTTCACCATCTTCAATCTCACAAGCCTCACATATGACCTGTAAATACTGAAAGCATTACGTATAGAAGCTTGCAAGCACTGTCTAGACTAAGGTTTGACTCAAGCGAGACTGCCCATTTTAGGGCAAAAAGATTTTGTTGACTCAAAACAGCAGGAACAGGCACGATGGTTATTAAGTGATGATATCCTTTAAAACCATACATTCACCCATTCAGTGATACTGATTGGATTAGTTGAGCACAACAATGCCGCCATGAGTGAGATGAAAATAATTAGTTAAATTATAACACGTCACTGCGAACTGGTATTTAATTTTTAAGAAAAAGTCATTTTATGAGAGCGATACAGATAATATTTTATTTTAGAATATTACGCATTAGCTGACTAAAGTTGTTTACAATGTGACTCAGTGGTTAGCATTGTGTTGTGTTGCTATTTCAAATTATTGTTGCAACACAATGCGAAACACTTTTTATGTCTGCGCTACATTGACGCAACACAATGAAAGCCTCCACATTGCATTGTAAACCATAAGATAGATATGGATTCGAGGTGTCTACGGGAATAAGTCACTAAGGAAAGCTGAAAACAGATACACATGTACATAGACGTCTCTCTAGTGGTCAGTGAGACACAGCCAGTGTATCAAGCCAGCACTGGGTGACTGGATAAGTACATATTCTTCAAACTTTGCTGTGATGTATGCAAAGAGACGACTGGTCTACTGACAACATGTGCTTGATCAATGAGGCATATTGCTCATGAGGGGAATCCCAGCAGTGATCACACTGTGATCATGTAATGCTGAATAATGGGAGTTGACTTAGGCATTTGAGGAAAACGATGCTTTACATGAGTTACAAAATCAACAGCAACTCCTGGAATCCACATCCTAGGAGCTCACAGGTTCAACTGTGCCTCCCAACACAGGTGTGGACATCTAAAGACAAACTTACATCATGACATCAGAAGTTACAATACAATTTTATTACAAAGAGTGTACCATAGCAGTTACCATAGCAACTACGATTTTTTCACGACATAAAGTATTAGCAGGACAATGACAAAACTCAAGACAATACTAAATTTCATTTTTCGCACACAAGATATCAGGTCTACGGTATTCGTGAGTCACAACAGTAGCAGCCGTACGAACCAGACACTGAGATTAGGAGAAGATATCATAGATTAGCTTGAACCTTTGTCGGTCAGTGAGACCCAGCCAGTAAACCTACTAATAGAACAAGAAACCGCCTAGATGCATACATACCTAGACCATTACGTACAGCAACTGACACGTACTGCCTCGTCTAGACAAAATATGAATCCGATGAGCACCATAGACAGACTATTTTAAGATAAAAGATAGTTTATAATTAGATGAGCAGTAACTGATACAATGGTTATTAAGTGATGATATCCTGTAAAACCAGTGATACTGATTGCATTAGTTGAGCACGACAATGCCGCCATACGTGAGATGAAAATAATTAGTTCAATTATAACACAGCATTATGTCACTGCCAACTGGTATTTACTTTTTAAGAAGCCGAGATCCTTTTATGAGAGCGATTGCAGAGAAAGCAAATTTAACAATAAGTATACATTGTGATATCAATACACCATTAGTTAACTTGGATAGTGAGTAATAGAGCATAAAGAATAATTCATATGAACAGCCTGGTTGTCATAGCTATACTTCTCTATAAGAAGAGATGACTTGATCATTTCTCAACGATGTGATTAATCGGATACTCTATTCACCATCTGCTGCACAGGATTTCTCAAAATTGAGACTTTTGAGATTGCATTGCAATCAGAAAATTATTCCCTAACAACATTACCAGAGCAATATTCATCTTATTCAGATTTCTAGTAAGTCACTTATCCAACATACTAACAAGATTATAGTTAACCAAACAGTATTATATGATAGAGCTGCATGTGCTGCGTTCAAACATGTCTTAGAGATGGAGTGTGCATACGGCCAGTAATCAGCTAAACACATCACAACATGAGGAAGAAACAAGGTTGTGTTCTAATAATAAGCTTTGTGATAGGAAATGCAATACTAAACTGATATAGTGTACATACCATTCATGTTTCATTGTTGACACTGACTAGCTGTAGCAAAATGTTTGGATTGAAATCATGCAACACAGTGCATATACTATTACAGTATCTCTGACTCTAGTCTCACTAGAATCCATACTACTACTTTACATACCAGATCAGTTGTGCTATACCTTTGATCATGGTGTCTCAGAGGATGTATTGTCACTTAACGTGTGCTACTGTAAGCATCAACATTGCTATGACTGTATGCTTGACATGTACACAGGATCGTATTCGAACCTATAAATAGGTCATACCAATTGCAAATCTATTGTTATGCTGCTGTGTAAAGTATCTAGTATAATAAAGCTACATGCAGTTGTCTTATATTAGATATTAGTAAAAACTGTATCCCATGCATGCAGGCTAGTTAGGATTACTGTCTGTGACTTCCACTGCAGCAGGTGTGAACAGTCCCATATGAACTTCTGGCGATAAACAGCTATGCACTAAGCTCAAAATCTACTTGAACCATCAAGTGATCACTAACCCCAACACACCATCGCCATGACAACATACCATAAACAGCCTTACCCATAGACAAGCTTCTTACCAGCTCACTATAACTATCATAACTATCAATAACAACAAAGACCTTTCAAGTATTGAACAAAATAGAAGTTCAAACGAGCACTTAAACTCTAATATGGAAACTGGTTCAAAGGACCAGTATATCTCCTTATATACATGAGATCACATACCCTGTTACCCTCATATGTACATGATGTTATGAATCCTTATATGTACATGAGATCACACACCCTCTTATGTACATGACCCTCATATGTACATGATGTTATGAACCCTTACTAAGCACATCAAATTGTATTTGATCCTAGTTACAAGTCCAGTTTCACTAGATCCACATGTCACTAACCTGGATATAACCTTGGTGTAATTTCCTGTAGACCACAACAGTCTGTAACTCGGTCCAGTAAACGTTAAATGACTCATTCTGTCATTGTCGTTTAACAGCAATATTTCCCCACACTCTTTGTTTTTTTTAACAGTTTTGTTTATTTTATAAGACCAGAAGTACCATAAGTTATGCTACATATAGCAAGAAGCAGTTCTTCAGAGGAATAACCATGCTTTGTCTAGTTTTGAATTGGTCAACCACTTGTGTATTCTTTTCAATGAATGTATTATTTCACCATAAACACATGATGTGCAAATCATAGTTAGTTTGTATAGCATACTTAGATAAATAATTGTCTGAATATTATTGATCGATGAACTACATGAATTTGTTGTTCGTTTCAATACCTTTGTTTAAAAGGCATAATGCCAACTTAAGTGTAATGTTATACATCATTACATCACTTTAATGTGTCCCTAAGCTCATTGGTGAACATAGAGGACAACAAACTACTGCATACACACAATGATGTGTTGTTAAAATAGCTAAAACATTCAGTGTATTTCCTTATAAGGTCATACACCTATTTAAAGTATCAGCCATGACATAGTTAATAACCACCACCCCCTCTCTGTAATAAAATCACTACCTAACATAGGATATTTACCAAATACAATGAACAGCTGGTCTAGCATATAATACTGTTTGTGCAAATAACGACAAAATGAGGCATCGAGTTGGAAACAACAAATTAACTTGTTGCGAAAATATTAATTGTTTGAAAGTAAAGATCATGGTTTAAAATTCCCCACAGGATTTCAAATTCAATGTCATGCATACGCAAGAAATGATAGGAAGCAGAATCATGTATTCTAGTCTCATACATGTATACCTTTACATGCATGTGAGCCAACAAACTATGGCACACACAAGAAATTGTATTATAGTCACTTAGTCATGATCTATTTGTAATATTACCAGCTTGGTAGGTCTCCTCTGGCTACAGTATCCATTACAAATCACACAGTAACCAATACACTCATTTTCATACTGGTTTCCTTGTGCATTGGAACATGATCCCTCCTTAATCTTGCAAACACCCTGGGCCAGAAAAACAGCCACACAAATTCAATATGAATTATCGTATTTCACATGCTGTGGCTCTACAGTAAAACATTTCTTGTTTCGAATTCTGTCAAGAGTTACAACAGCTATACAGAGTTCATGGTGATAATAGTTGTAGCTACTGGAATAATACTTAAATGCGTCTCTGGACTTTTCCATTTTCCGTCATTATGTCATTTCCTCGTGGAGTATAATTCATTTCCATTGAGGCATTGCTAGTTCATCATTACCAATTTCAACTCTAAAGTCCGCAGAAACTTTATTTCATTTTTCACAATAGCTCTAGAGTTTGGATATGAGCTCTAAGCAAAAGGTTCGACAATAATGTCAATGTCTTTGATCATAAGAAGGACATAGCACAAAGAAGATCATGAAGTCAATCTCCTGTCAGGAAGAAATTGGAAACGACCATTCTAAAAACTATCTTAATAGGTCAGTAGTAATACAGAAAATGATCAAAAGCAGTGGATCGAGGGTTTACTTAGCACTGAAGACTTTCATATAGCCATCTTGGTGGAATAGTGATGTGTGATACATAGAGGAGAATTGGTCTACTATTTTATGTTGAAATTTTTTTGCCGAACTTTATTTTCAAGAGCACATGTCTCAACAGAAAACTTCACCTCTGCATGTTCGCTTAAGACATCCTCTCAATAATATTAGGTAGTGATGTACTGTCGCTGGTACAAGATTCATAATACCGTTTGATATTAGAGAGATCACCATTTATTTCTCAGCTGTCAGGAATGAACTTATAGTGTACAGTGCATGTTGAGTTCAGCACTGATCTAGCATTGAATCCAGACATTGTTATTATTGGTACACGTGCATCGCTATGATGTTACTAGCATTCTAACACTACAAACAATGCACTAGGATATGACTGTTACTATGCTATCCAGTACCACACTACAGAATAGCTTTGATCTTAATCAATTTGAACAAATTATTCTGAGTAGTATTGCATGTTTGGTGCAGTATGCGGAAGGCCGGGATAAAGGTTTAGTCGTGTCTGTTGTAAGCATGTGCTGTTAAAAATCTGTCTCACATCACAATGTACTACGCATGAAAGAATTTTAAAGCTCACATAGAGAGTACAAGTGCCATCTTTTTGTCATCAGAATAATAATAATAATAACTATACTGTCGTATGCCGTGAGCTGATGATTTACTTACAAGAGCTTCTACATGTAAGATATCTATAATAATACTTAGCAGTATTTGAATAAGGAGTGACTTAGTGCCTTTTTCGTGTTTGATTAAAGGATGATTTAGTCTCGATACATCCTGATATTCTTTGCAATACGTAAGCTCATATTACTGATTCAGATTCCTGGGCCACGCACACTATTTGTTATCACTAGCTCAAGCAGTACACAACAACTGATCATCATAGCTGCCCACTATTGAAAACCTGACCATCACCATATCCCAATACTGTTATCATCTTACATTAGACTACAACACAGCCAGACCAATTTGACATCATAACTTCACATCCTCTTTTCCTCATATCTTAGGAAATGTGAACACATAGTTATGAGTACAGTGACCTGTGTAGTACAGTACTCCTACTGGTCTATAGCTCTCTATATGGTAGCACTAAGCTGCTTCTTGTGCACGTGGAGATGGTATGGTAAGTGAACTCTTGCTGGCTTCTATACTCCTCCATCAATACACAGACATTGTATGTGTATGATAATTACTGACTTGGTGTATAATTAGATAAACATGATCATGCTTCAAACAGTCATTAGCCTAAGGCATGCATACGTACCTCCACAAAGACGAAACCTTGATATCTACAATACGTACAAACATGCAAATAAATTATTTTAATACTTCACTTGCAAATAAGATTTATCAAAGGACAGATAATGATACCTATTTCATGAGCTTACACTTTGTGTATGCGAAAGAGTATAATTATACGCAAGTTATTTACTTACACTGAATGTTGTCTTCAAACAACACATATACACTGTCACTGACTTTGCAGTAATCCTTGTGTAGTGGTGTAGACACATTAATCTTGGGTCTAATTAACCCAAACTACTCTGTTTGTGTGTACCAGGTACCATGGCAACTGCTTTAATATAACTTTTTTTTTTTTTTTTTTTTTTTTTTTTTTTTTTTTTTCAAGGAGTGTCCACGTGGGACAAAGATTATTTTTTCACACTGAGGTGTAGAAAGAAAATATAAGTTGAAAATAAGAATAAAAATAAAAATAGTGATAGTCTATTCAGAGTTCAGATCATAGGTACACGGCTCTCGCTGATTGCAACATCCATGTGAACATCAGAAGTTGGATGATGGTAGGAGGAGCGTGAACCCCGCAGACACATGACGGCAGATCTTACAAGAGAGAACCCAATAGAGCAACGGAGCCAAGAAATAGTTTTGCTGTAGGTTTGGTGACGCTTTTCTGCCAGTAGGGAGGCAAGTCTCTTGTACATGATGGTGGCGGCAGGAGCCATGCCACCTGTTGCGGAGAAAACAAGTGGTGTAAAAGAGCCCATTTCAATCTCGCGAACTCGTTGTTCGTATGCACGTCTTTTGAGGCCTTCATGCTGTCTGTATGTTGAAGTGAGGGATGACCTGCAATTGCTTGGCTTTAATATGGCTTTAATATAACCAGTAGTTAGTAACAAGTTCACACAACATTTAACTCTTGGGTGGTATATATTCAAGCATACTTTGCATGATAATATTTTATGTTCTGATGTTGACAGGTAGCAATAGTTGAGTAGCTGACATACGCACTATGGCAACCATGTAGCCATTAACATCTCATGGTTCAACCTCTCTTAGGAAGACAAGGTGACCTTGTTAACACATCACCTTGACAACATCACAGGAGGGGCTTTACAAGCAACCCATCAGAGGTGCGTTTATCAAGTTTCTTACATCATCGCAATTATTGTCTAAAATGTATTCAGATCAAGCAAGTAGTCACAAACTGTTTGACAATAGCCAAATCAATAGCTAAATATTTCATTCCGGATACTGCAAGCTACAAAAGAAAAAAACAAACAGTTTTACACTGAAATAGAGCTCATCTTTTTACAATCTGCAATTACTGAGATAAAACAAATAGCATAATAATCTAACTCGTTAATTGGACAGTATGTATGATATTACCAGATTTGCATACAAGACTCTCATGATCGAGTGTGTAGTATCATCATGCATTAATAGAATCAACAGAGCTTCAAAGGAATATCAGAACGCCAGGAGATTTCCGAAAAGTTATAGACCTATTAAAACCCCGCATCACTGCTGTACTGTTCAAGTATAATTATATCAAAACTATACCATACGACCACCATGCAAGCAGCTGTTCACCAGAAAAATTCTACAGTCGTATGTAATCACAACATTACATGATTATTACATGAAGTAGTTATGCTTCATCAGCTAATGATGATATACAATTGGTTGCTATGGAAACACATGTTAGTATACGCCTAGCACAGGAATGAACTAGTCAGCAATGAGGGCATGTAATCAGCAAATCATTGTGAGTCAAGTAGGATATGTACAAATGACCTAACATCAAAAGAGAGTGAATACATCATAGGTATTGGATTCCTGTTATTATACGTAAGTACACCTACGTAACATGTAGTGGGAACCACTCTCTGTTGCTCTTAGAACTATTCCACTTACGACTGTTTGTATATTTCCAACTGTTCACTATCTTCTGATGTAGTTTAACTGCATTGTACTTAATATTAGGTCAATGTGATTTAAAAGTGGGAGCCCGGCATTTCGGGTCAGAGGATAAACTTTGACTGTATAACCAGTGCATGGTTGAATGAATGATAGCAAACATGTATGAGACCAATAGCAAATTAATAGGTCTGCTCCTAGCCTGTTAATTACTACGGCTGCTTTTGATAACAAGGGCCTATGCGTATTCGCGTCATTAACGTTTACGGAAACTATAGAACGATAATTATTGGAATTTTAACTGGCGCCTGGTGTTCTGAGCATCTCGGTTTGGGTATAAAAGCAATCGAGCGCAGATAGAGATCAGTTCAAGCTTACTAAGCTCTCTAAAGACTGCAATTTGATTTGACAAGCTCAATTCAAACAGCTGCAATGGACAGTCTACTAATCCTCTCACTCATGAACCAGCAGAAACTGAGCAACGAAAAGAGACGCCACTCAGTGGTATCCCTCAGCTACAACTACGAGCAGAAGAAGACCAGTCGCAAGGGAGTCCACTTCCCAGTGAGCATTCTCCTGCAGCAGGCGATCACTGAAGGTGACCTGACAGAGATCAACCAGCTGATCAACCAACACGGCAACAAGGTCGTGATGGAGCTAGAGCCAAGCGGTCTACCACCAGTCATGCGAGCTGTCTTTGAAGGACAAGTGGAAGCACTCAAGCTCCTGGTAGAGAACGGAGCAGAGCTGTCCACTCAGGACCCAGAGGGCTGGAACGTGCTCCACGTTGCTGCTGCAATGGACGACATCGAGGCAGCTACATATGTGCTCCACTGCTGCAACGACAACCTCACACAGATCCGCAACTTGGACGGTCAGCGTCCAATGGACCTTGCCGAGAGCCCAGACATGGCCAAGCTGCTACTTCACTCTGACCTAACCTACCTCAGAATCGAGGTAGAAACAGTGAAAACAAAGGAGATGAACGAGGCGAGTCTACTGAGCATCGTGCGAACCCAGTATGAGCAGGGAGCTGACATCAACTCACTCCAGGCTATGCTGCAACAACACACTCAATTCGATACTCTACTACACCTCGCAGCCACCAAGAACTATCCAAGACTAGCAAAATACATCCTCAAACACAAACTGGTCGACGAAAATTTCAGAGATCGCTATGGATGGACTCCACTCCACACAGCTGCCTACCACTGCAGCGTAGACGTAACAATTCTACTGCTCGAGTTTGGAGCATCAAGCAACGCACTGACTAACTCATACGAGAAGGCATCAGACCTCACAGAGCACGAACTAATACTAGAACTCCTCAGTGAATGTGTTGAATATGTGTAAAAATCCTCTGTAACACTGTATGTTCACTTTTTGTAAATTATCTTATTTCTCCTTTTCTTTCTCAATTACTTTCCGACATTTTAACTTATTTCAATTCCTCATCATTTTGACTGTATCATAATCTCATCATCAGAAAACAAGAAAGAATAACAAAATTTCAAATCTTAATTCCACTGACAAACAAGTGAAGTTGAAACGGAAGCTCACAATCGTTAGCTTAGCTGAATAGCTTTCTTGATATTTATGAATGAGTGGTATTGTAGGTTAGTTCATTTACTGTGATGATAAAGACTAATAAAACTACTGTGTTCAATTTGTTGTGTACACTGTACAGCACTTGATCTCTAAGTGTTGTTGATGTTTTTTTTGTGCACTACTTGTGGAATGCTCATTAAGATACCACACTAATTATTCATAATACAGTACTACAAACAAGTGTAGTGACCAGACTGATCACATCATGGCAGTGACAGATCTTGTTCCAAGCTGGTCAAATGAGAATAGTGTCACTGTCATGGTGGAATTCACCTGAGGCGATGCTATAAATGTGTTCTCATGAGCTGATCTCATTGGTCCAGTGTCCAACAGCTCATAGCCAGTCCATGCCAAAATGATTGTATGCCTTACGTACCTTAATGTGTGCCACAAGGCCTTGCTTTACTAGCATCACAACTCTGTTACCAAAATGTCAACAGTGTTAATGGGGCACACACTCCTGGTGTGGAGGTGTTATAGCTGGTTTCATGGTCTGTAATCTAGTTATGCTGTACAATGAACACATGTATTACCTTACAGAGCTGTGAAGTGATTGGGTCTATGGAACAGGTGTATACTGCCAATTCTGAGGCATTCCATGCCCAGAGAATGTACTATCAAATACGGAATAACTAATCATGTCTATTTGGACACTACTAGAGAAACACACCATAATAATAATGATATCTGAAACAGAAAAATGTATGGCTATGAAATTTAGCATTATTTTACAGACAGATAAATTGCGTGATTGTTGATACTCTTTGTACTGAATAGAAACGTTGTTGTGAAACGATCATTTCTTTGTTAATGGGTATACATTTAAAAATCGTATTTGTATTATACATGTGCAGTAAACGGCAGATGACTGGTAATACCCATGCATAATTATAGTAGCCGCATTTCCACACTGTTATCAGCACTGAAACTATCGTTATTGGATTACACCCACTGCACTGTGAGACTTCAGTGATATTCTTATCAATCAAGCAGACATTAGTCCAGTAACACGAGCTGCTAGGAACATTTTAGTCATGGATGAGGTGCTAGTGACATAATCTGTCTGATCATTGATTTCCAGAGTTAATTTTAAAATCTGCAATGTTTTCCATATTATTGCAAGCTTCAAATGAAGTGTGATACTGCTGTGTGTCTGGTGTTAGCGTCCACAGGCTAATCTTGAAGTGTGAGCATGTGTTCCTGTGTCTCTGTGTGTATTGTAGTGATATTTCTGGTCTGTTTGTTTAACCTGTCTGTGCACACACTCAATAAACACGCGACCAGACCATGGCTTGGTGGGATGTGGTCAAGAAAACAACCAGTCTAAAGGAAGCAATGTGTGTTTACAACAACACTACCTAGCTGTCGAGTACAAAGAACCACTGTACACTACCTGGTGAGGTAGTATTGTGCAGTATATTGACACTACAATATTGGGTTGTAAATTGCAATAAACTGCTTGTCATTTGCATGTACGTAACAGAACAATAGATTGTGAAGCAACTTTGCAGGATCATGCGTAACAACCACTGATGGAAAATGACATGTTATGCTTGATCGATCATTTTTATATCAACAAAATAAAGTTTATATCACTGGCAGTGTATCTACGTACAGTGAAACCTTCGTTGGAAAGAAGCTGTAGCGTTCGATGGTCTTTTGACAAATTCATCTCAAAGGTTTCATGGGTTTAGGAAATGAATTGAGGGACAGTAAACATCTTCAAATGGAATGTAGTCTCTCGTACACTTTCAATGTCCACGCCTCCTTGCTGTGTCTAGCAAATTAAGTAGTTCAAAAGTTCCGACAAGTTATGATGGAGTGGGTAACCCTTTGAAATGCACTTTACCCTAAACTTTCTCTAACAATAATGGCTTCTGTATCAAGAATGTCATCCCACAAAGAGCACATTGGTACAAACAGCAGCTAAATACAGCCAATTAACAGCTAAAATACACCAGCACTGCACTAAACAGCCACAATAACAACAGTTATTCGGTCGGAAAGAGCAGTTCCTCACCAATATGATGAGCTGATCGATACTTAAATCGTTAAATTATTGCTTCAATAAAGTGTTTATTTTTTATGCTATACTTCAAACTGACTTCAAAATGACAGTATCGAATTCTTTTGCAGCAATTCAATTTAATGTACTGCACATAGCACCACAAGAATGTTATATCTCAAAGAATGTGAGGTGTTAGTAGGTTGTGGCTTGCATGATAAATTTCAGCACACGTGTATTTCCTGAGACTGGTGATTGCAAGACTTCAGTACAATGGCGGTCATTGGTTTGATGGTCACATGTTCTATTGTAACAGGTAGTGTGTAATGAAGTGTAGCGGGGTCACTATATGGGCTCAGCACTGCAGGGTATTCAGACAACTTAACTGAGTGCGAACAACAATGTAATATCAACACAGACTGACCACATACTAGTACATGAACAACACTTAGCTATTAGATGAACATGTAGTCTGATATGACACTCTATGATGATAGTAGAAAAACAACACTAAGAATCAAAAACATCAGACCCGCTACAGACACACAATTGCATGGGCATGCATTTAATTTTAATTTGTCAGTCTGACTCTACAGACAACCATCGGTGAGTGTGCTTACAGTCTGAGCTTACAAGAGACCTTCAAGTCATGAACACATACTATGCCGCAGAAGAGAAATGCGCAAGATCTACAGTCCGAACGGTTGATTGTGCAAAAAACTGACACTATTATAGTCAGAAGAGGAAAAACTATCTGCTATACTGCCGCTATATACTAAAAACAAAAACTGATCTTTTGCAAACAGGTAAAAGTGGATCAGGCACAGACCTCCCAAACACACAAAGCTACTACTGAGGGTCAATAGTTCACACTGCTATGTGGTGTAAGGTCATACAGTACCACACTCACTCACCAAACAAACATTAGCACGATATGGTGACTATTAACAAGACAAGCATTCCATGAATGGTACCACAATACAAACCAAGATTCTACACTAAGACCACACATGATGATTATAACTATCAAACTGTATGAGTGTTTGCTGTGAATTCCACAAAACACAGATAATGCACAACACTGAAACATGACCAATAACAGACACACACATTTTTGATTACATAAAGTTACTTAAGTAGGCTCGTGCTTGAGAAGATGAGTTCAAACCAGAATGAGTAAAATATAATACTGATAAGCTTGAGACTACGTGTATGCATGAATGCACTTGCTTAAAGCATGTACCTGCATGCTATTTGCAGCACTGACCAGGCTAGACACCACAGGAGTCCCAGAGAAACCTCTGATCACTTGATAGTATTCTGTTGTTACAACACCTGAATGCAACATAACACATTACCATAGCATCCAATCAGACTGCACTGTATAGTAGCTAGGGTTTGCTAAGTGCTCTATTTTTGCCTGGACAACACTAGAGGCAAACATTGCTTTGAAGAAGGCTTGACTTCACCTACTCCACCCGGCTTCAAGAATTGTATTCTCTTTAATCAAAGGATTACAAATATTATTGTAGTCTACATAGAAACATGTACCAACAGTGAAATAATTTTTATTCTCAATTTGTCACCCTTTCATAATATTATATTAGTACAGAGGTTTTATTTCTTCTTTTAGGGAATATTGGAGTGTAAAACGTCACCTTGCAGTCACTAATGTGTCAAATCACTGGTATTTATTCACACAATGGAGCATGATCAAAGACTTAATGACATTTTATCGCATTAGTGCTCCACGCTTTATGGTCTATGCTCTACGGTTTACGCTTTACCCTTGCAAGAGCATGTGATAGTGATAATAACTAGTGATAATTAGTATGTATAGTGTCTAGTAAGTCATGTGTAGCTATAGTTTTGCTAACAAAACAAGTAACGAATTTACGCGACACTTATAGCACTGTCTGCTATTTGTGCACTGACTGTGTCTCCAAATATAGGTGGGACAGTAGCCAGTACTCCTAGCCTGGATTACCAGACCACATTGCTATTATGATAGCAGGCTATAAGTGCAAAGTCATACTCACACTCACACAGAGAGACACAGAGGCACAGATGCTACATAAAAGAAGCAGTAGCATTAGCATAGATGAGATCACTCTATAATTATATTCATATGCTATGTACCAGCTCACAAACATGTTTACAGCACAGACAGGGTTCTATCCACTGGGGGGGGTGGAGGGGAAGATTCTCCCCCAAACTCTCCACCTTCCCCCCCAAAATTTGCCACAAAGTGTCTCAAAATGGCCATTTTAAAGGTCTAAATTTCAAAAATTTCCTGGGGGAGCATGCCCCCAGACCCCCTAGCGAACTGTAGCTACGCTACAGTCCCACCTCACACCTCTCACTAAAGCCTTCCCCCAAAATAAAAATCCTAGATAGAACCCTGACAGAGCATGACTTTGAACACCCAACACTCCTACAAAGTCATTACAAACCCATCACCACAACTAGTACACAATCACTGTTCAATCCATAACATACTAACATGCACAGCACTAGTGTCTACAGTATGTTCTTTCCCTCTGAAGTCTTTGTAGTGTGAGTACCAATCCTGAATCTGAAGAATTCCCAATAAGGGATGGTTTAGCTGTTGTTACTAAAAATAGATTAGGTACATAGGTTAATGTTTTGAGTATACAAATTTCAGATTATTTTGAGTTGCAGAGTATGTCAGACTAAATTGATAAGTAATTCTTGTGTAAGGTTGACATGTTTTTCACTTGTGTCATATGAAAAATCTGTGTAGGGCGGTTGTGTTTTTCTTCAAGAGGGGGCAAATAAGAGAATTTAAACACCTCTTTACATCAACAAGTATTAGTTTACTAGTTGTTATAACCCACACACGATGTATTGTGAGACTCCATTGGAACCCAACTCTAGTGGAATGTGTTTGGAGTGGGTAATTTACTGTTTTACTGAAGGTGGAATTTTATTAACATAGTCGGCAAATACATAGCTTGCCAGCGTAATGAAATAGGAATGTAGTAAATTCCTTGGTCTCAAAGCTGTATAAAGGTGAGATGGTGAATTAGTAAACTGAGGTATAATGAATATTTCTAACTAGACAACTGTGAATGGAGTCTCTCAAACTGTGTAATAGATAATGTGTTTACTAGCGATGCATTGGAAATACTTCTGAAGGAATGTAAAAACCGATCTTCATTAAAACCTCCGCACACTTAGTTAGCAGTCGAATAATAAAATTTTTGAGAAATGAACAAATCCATTTCACACAAAATAATCTTTCGGTTTAAAGCAGGATGATTCTAATGTATCAAGGAAGAAAAACAAG
>OZ024785.1:14568464-14600964 GCA_964017065.1 Haliclona indistincta | reverse complement strand
CCACTGCAGTTTTGGGAACTCGAACTCGAACTTCTAGTCTAGTAGTCAGTGAGACAAAGCCAGTGTACTCTGCACCTGTCAGACAGCATCCTCACATTGAGTGGGTGAGAACACACTCTTTACAGCTGTTGTTAGTGATGATGACACATGTGTTAGATGCTGAGAAGATGGAGACTACTGGTCTACTAGAAACATTGTGACAACAGAAGTACTACATGTGCTCACTCAATGAGCCATTTCTCAAGAGGGGATTCCCTATGATCATGCATGAATCATGCTGTGATCATGCTATGTTGAATAATCAATGCGATCACATCTTGATGCATGTGTCACAACTGCATAGTATAGTATTGTAAAAGCTGCATGTATACGTCTTTGTAGAACTACTGTGATGAGCATTCTTGCAGTAATACAATTGTCTGCACTACAGTAAAAGTATGCTTTAAACTATATTTTTACATCGCATGCACGAAGCCCAAGGCTCATTGTCTGCAATTTTAAATTGTTGAAAATAAAGCATTTTCTTTGATCTTTGGACAGTATACAAATGTAAAACCTACGTTTCACCATCTTCAATCTCACAAGCCTCACATATGACCTGTAAATACTGAAAGCATTACGTATAGAAGCTTGCAAGCACTGTCTAGACTAAGGTTTGACTCAAGCGAGACTGCCCATTTTAGGGCAAAAAGATTTTGTTGACTCAAAACAGCAGGAACAGGCACGATGGTTATTAAGTGATGATATCCTTTAAAACCATACATTCACCCATTCAGTGATACTGATTGGATTAGTTGAGCACAACAATGCCGCCATGAGTGAGGTGAAAATAATTAGTTAAATTATAACACAGCATTATGTCACTGCGAACTGGTATTTAATTTTTAAGAAAAAGTCATTTTATGAGAGCGATACAGATAATATTTTATTTTAGAATATTACGCATTAGCTGACTAAAGTTGTTTACAATGTGACTCAGTGGTTAGCATTGTGTTGTGTTGCTATTTCAAATTATTGTTGCAACACAATGCGAAACACTTTTTATGTCTGCGCTACATTGACGCAACACAATGAAAGCCTCCACATTGCATTGTAAACCATAAGATAGATATGGATTCGAGGTGTCTACGGGAATAAGTCACTAAGGAAAGCTGAAAACAGATACACATGTACATAGACGTCTCTCTAGTGGTCAGTGAGACACAGCCAGTGTATCAAGCCAGCACTGGGTGACTGGATAAGTACATATTCTTCAAACTTTGCTGTGATGTATGCAAAGAGACGACTGGTCTACTGACAACATGTGCTTGATCAATGAGGCATATTGCTCATGAGGGGAATCCCAGCAGTGATCACACTGTGATCATGTAATGCTGAATAATGGGAGTTGACTTAGGCATTTGAGGAAAACGATGCTTTACATGAGTTACAAAATCAACAGCAACTCCTGGAATCCACATCCTAGGAGCTCACAGGTTCAACTGTGCCTCCCAACACAGGTGTGGACATCTAAAGACAAACTTACATCATGACATCAGAAGTTACAATACAATTTTATTACAAAGAGTGTACCATAGCAGTTACCATAGCAACTACGATTTTTTCACGACATAAAGTATTAGCAGGACAATGACAAAACTCAAGACAATACTAAATTTCATTTTTCGCACACAAGATATCAGGTCTACGGTATTCGTGAGTCACAACAGTAGCAGCCGTACGAACCAGACACTGAGATTAGGAGAAGATATCATAGATTAGCTTGAACCTTTGTCGGTCAGTGAGACCCAGCCAGTAAACCTACTAATAGAACAAGAAACCGCCTAGATGCATACATACCTAGACCATTACGTACAGCAACTGACACGTACTGCCTCGTCTAGACAAAATATGAATCCGATGAGCACCATAGACAGACTATTTTAAGATAAAAGATAGTTTATAATTAGATGAGCAGTAACTGATACAATGGTTATTAAGTGATGATATCCTGTAAAACCAGTGATACTGATTGCATTAGTTGAGCACGACAATGCCGCCATACGTGAGATGAAAATAATTAGTTCAATTATAACACAGCATTATGTCACTGCCAACTGGTATTTACTTTTTAAGAAGCCGAGATCCTTTTATGAGAGCGATTGCAGAGAAAGCAAATTTAACAATAAGTATACATTGTGATATCAATACACCATTAGTTAACTTGGATAGTGAGTAATAGAGCATAAAGAATAATTCATATGAACAGCCTGGTTGTCATAGCTATACTTCTCTATAAGAAGAGATGACTTGATCATTTCTCAACGATGTGATTAATCGGATACTCTATTCACCATCTGCTGCACAGGATTTCTCAAAATTGAGACTTTTGAGATTGCATTGCAATCAGAAAATTATTCCCTAACAACATTACCAGAGCAATATTCATCTTATTCAGATTTCTAGTAAGTCACTTATCCAACATACTAACAAGATTATAGTTAACCAAACAGTATTATATGATAGAGCTGCATGTGCTGCGTTCAAACATGTCTTAGAGATGGAGTGTGCATACGGCCAGTAATCAGCTAAACACATCACAACATGAGGAAGAAACAAGGTTGTGTTCTAATAATAAGCTTTGTGATAGGAAATGCAATACTAAACTGATATAGTGTACATACCATTCATGTTTCATTGTTGACACTGACTAGCTGTAGCAAAATGTTTGGATTGAAATCATGCAACACAGTGCATATACTATTACAGTATCTCTGACTCTAGTCTCACTAGAATCCATACTACTACTTTACATACCAGATCAGTTGTGCTATACCTTTGATCATGGTGTCTCTGAGGATGTGTTGTCACTTAACGTGTGCTACTGTAAGCATCAACAATAATATATTATGTATGCTCGTCATGGACATGTACACAGGATCGCATTCAAACCTATGATTCAGAATAGGTCATACCAATTGCAAATCTATTGTTATGCTGCTGTGTAAAGTATCTAGTATATTAAAGGTACATGTGGTTTTCTTATAATTTATTAGTACAAACTGTATCTCAAGCATACAGGCTAGTTAGGATTATTATCTGTGCCTCCACTGCAGCAGGTGTGAGCAGTCCCACATGAACTTCTGGCGATAAACAGCTATGCACTAAGCTCAAAATCTACCTGAACCATCAAGTGATCACTAACTCCAACACACAATCACCATGACAACATACCATAAACAGCCTTACCCATAGACAAGCTTCTTACCAGCTCACTATAACTATCATAACTATCAATAACAACAAAGACCTTTCAAGTATTGAACAAAATAGAAGTTCAAACGAGCACTTGGACTCTAATATGGAAAATGGTTCAAAGGACCAGTGTATCTCCTTATGTACATGAGATCACATACCCTGTTACCCTCATATGTACATGATGTTATGAATCCTTATATTATGTACATGAGATCACACACCCTCTTATGCGCATGACCCTCATATGTTATGAACCCTTACTAAACACATCAAATTGTATTTAATCTTAGTTACAAGTCCAGTTTCAATAGATGGCTGTGTCATTAACCTGGAAATAACCTTGGTGTAATTTCCTTCAGACCGCAACAGTACGTAACTCGGTACAGTAAACGTCAAATGGCTCATTCTGTCATACAACAATATTTCCCTACCCTCTTTGTTTTTTAACTGTTTGTTTACTTTTATAAGACCAGAAGCACCGTAAGTTAGCTACATATAGCAAGAAGCAGTTCTTCAGAGGGAATAACCCCTTCTTTGTCTAGTTTTGAATTGGTCAACCACTTGTGTATTCTTTTCAATGAATGTATTTTTTCACCATAAACATGTGAAGTGCAAATGATAGTTAGTTTGCATAGCATACTTACATGTAGGCAAAAAACTTTCTGAATATTGCTCCACCTGTGACTACATGAACTTGTTGTTTATTTCAATGCCTTAGTTTAAAAGGCATAATAAATTATTTGCCAACTTACAATGTAAGTGTAATGTTACAAATCATTACATCACTTTAATGTGTCCCTAAGCTCATTGGTGAACATAGAGGACAACAAACTACTGCACACACACAATGATGTGTTGTTAAAATAGCTAAAATAGGCAACACTCAGTGTATCTCCTTATAAGGTCATACACCTATTTAAAGTATCAGCCATGACATAGTTAATAACCACCACCCACTCTCTGTAATAAAATCAATACCTAACATAGGATATTTACCAAACACAATGAACAGCTGGTCTAGCATATAATACTGTTTCTGCAAAATAATGACAAAATGAGGCATCTAGTTGGAAACAACAAATTAACTTGTGGTGAAAAGATTAATTATTTGAAAGTAAAGATCATGGTTTAAAATTCCCCGCAGGATTTCAAATTCAATGTCATACATGTATGCAACAAATGATAGGAAGCAGAATCATAGTATTCTAGTCTCATACATGTATACCTTCACATGCATGTAAGACAACAAACTATGGCACACACACGAAATTGTATTATAGTCACTTAGTCATGATCTATTTGTAATATTACCAGCTTGGTAGGTCCCCACTGGCTACAGTATCCATTACAAATCACACAGTAACCAACTCTCATTTTCATACTGGTTTCCTTGTGCAGTTGAACATGATCCTTCCTTGCAAACACCCTGGGGCCAGAAAAACAACCACACAAATTCAATATGAATTATCGTATTTCACATAATATTATTGTGGCTCTACAGCAAAAAAAATTTTCTGGTTTCGAATTCTTTCAAGAATTATTATAATAAATTACAGCTGCGTAGAGTTCATGGTGATAATAGTTGTAGCTACTGGTATAATACTTGATAAATGCATCACTGGACTTTCCCATTTTTGCATTCTTTCATCGCTAGTTCCTCGTGAAGTATAATTTGTTTCCATTGAGGCATTGCTAGTTCATCATTACCAATTTCAACTCAAAACTATCAGGATTTCCGCAGAAAATTTATTTCATTTTTCACTATAGGTCTAGGGTTTGAATATGAGCTCTAAGCAAAAGGTTCGACAATAATGTCAATGTCTTTGATCATAGCACGATGAAGATCGTGAAGCCAATCTCCTGTCGGGAAGATATTGGAAACAACCATTCTAAAAACTATGTTAATAGGTCAGTATAGTAATGCAGAAAATGCAATGGATTGAAGGTTTACTTAGCAACACTTTCATATACAAGAAAATAAAAAGATTTCTAACGAAATCAAAAGGATGTAGGGATAAAGAAATCTGCTACTGGTCCACAATGTAAACCAACAAGGAGCAAGCATGGAATGGTAACACGATTGACTTGCTAACAGACCATAGATCCCTACATCAGTGGCTGTACATAACATTTTGACTATACTATAATTATTTTGTCACAAGCTAACCAATGCATGTCAGGTGTCAGTCAATAGCAACTAGCAGAACTGCTGTAGTCAGCCACTGATGTAGGGATCTATGGTCTGTTAGCAAGTCAATCGTGTTACCATTCCATGCTTGCTCCTTGTTGGTTTACATTGTGGACCAGTAGCAGATTTCTTTATCCCTACATCCTTTTGATTTCGTTAGAAATCTTTTTATTTTCTTGTTTGTGTCCTTTTTTCTTTTACAGTGAGTTTCAAATTTTTGGTGCAGTTCGAATTCGGCAAGATAATGTATCTCTTTTTTGTTTCCATCATTGGTTTGGTTTGCTTTTCTTGATAATTGCTTTTTAACTTGTAGCTCCTAAATGGTGAAACTAGCTCATGCATTCATGCATGCTGCAGCCTGGATGCACAGCATACGAGCCCCGCCCACTCTGGTTTAGAATTTTCTGTATGGCTGTGATACTATCTGGCAAGCAGCAGAACGGTGATACTACACGACCTTACTCTGTGAGTTGTTCTTCGAAGACTCCAGACGCCAATATGCGCTCTCCATATGGCGATACTCTACATGTGTGTTTGGTCACGTGCGTATTACGTAATCACAATAATGGCGTCAAACACTTAGCTGACAACTGTTCGTGATCGTGAGCTCGTCAAATGTATATCGTCGTTTCGCTAAAAAGTAAGTTCAAAAGGCACATGCCAGGAGAATTTCACGACTGTTCGTGGGTGTTTTGGTCTTGACACTGCTCGCGTAAAGGCGCTAGGCGAGTGGAAGAAAGAAGAATAAGAAAACGAAGATGACGAAAGTCGATTTTCACCGTTTCCAGGTTCGTCACTTTAGTAACAATTTCGAGCAATCTCCTTGCTACTGTAAGATGGGGGCAACGCCAGAGAGCAGATCTAAGTGTCTTTGGACGTATAAAATTTATCACCAGGCGAAATATCAGCGTTTGAACGCTAATACATTGTATGTAGCCGCCATCTTGTTTTCTCGTTCATCCCTACATAGGGAGACACTACCGTGTCTCCCTAATAGCCATCTTGGTGGAATAGCTAGTGATGTGTGATACATAGAGGAGGACTGGTCTACTATTAATGTTGAAATTTTTTTGCTGGACATTATTTTCAAGAGCACACGTCTCACATGAAAACTTCGCCTCTCTGTTTATTTAAGACATCCTCTGAGGTAGTGATGTACTGTTGCTGGTACAAAATTCATAATACCATGCAGTGAAGGATTTTGATATTAAATAGATCACCATTTATTCCTCAGCTGTCAGGAATGAACTTATAGTGTACAGTGCATGTTGAGTTCAGCACTGATCTAGCATTGAATCCAGACATTGTTATTATTGGTACACGTGCATCGCTATGATGTTACTAGCATTCTAACACTACAAACAATGCACTAGGATATGACTGTTACTATGCTATCCAGTACCACACACTACAGATTCTGAATAGCTTTGATCTTAACAAATTTGAACAAATTATTCTGAGTAGTATTGCATGTTTGGTGCAGTATGCGGAAGACTGGGATAAAGGTTTAGTCATGTCTGTTGTAAGCATGTGCTGTTAAACATCTGTCTCACATCACAATGTACTATGCATGAAAGAATTTTACAGGTCACATAGAGAGTATGTGTGCCATCTTGTTATCACCAGAATAATAATAATAACTACTGTCGTATGCTGTGAGCTGATGATTTACTTACAAGAGCTTATAAGATATCTACATACTCAGCAGTATTTGAATAATGAATGATAAGGAGTGACTTAGTGCCTTTTTCGTGTTTGATTAAAGGATGATTTAATCTCAATACATCCTGATATTCTTTGCAATATGTAAGCTCATATTACTGATTCAGATTCCTGGGCACACACACTATTTGTTGTCACTAGCAGTACACAACAACAGATCATCATAGCTGCCCACTATTGAAAACCTGACTATCACCATATCTCAATACTATTATCATCTTACATTAGACTACAACACAGCCAGACCAATTTGACATCATAACTTCACATCCTCTTTTCCTCATATCTTAGGAAATGTGAACACATAGTTATGAGTACAGTGACCTGTGTAGTACAGTACTCCTACTGGTCTATAGCTCTCTATATGGTAGCACTAAGCTGCTTCTTGTGCACGTGGAGATGGTATGGTTAGTCAACTCTTGCCGGCTTCTATACTCCTCCATCAATACACAGACATTGTATGTGTATGATAATTACTGACTTGGTGTATAATTAGATAAACATGATCATGCTTCAAACATTCATTAGCCTAAGGCATGCATACGTACCTCCTCAAAGACGAAACCTTTTGGAATGATATCTATAATGCGTACAAACATGCAAATAAAAATTAATTATAAACTGTCTTTTAATTCACTTGCTCATAAGATTTATCAAAGGATGGATAATAATATCTAGTTCATGAGCTTACACATGCCGTGTATGCAACAGAGTATAAGTTCTTTACTCACACTGAATGTTGTCTTTAAACAACTTATACACTGTCACAGACGTTGCAGTAATCCTTGAGTAGTGGTGCAGACACATTAATCTTGGGTCTAATTAACCCAACTACTCTTTTAGCGTGTACCAGGTACCATGGCAACTACTTTAATAACCTCTAGTTAGTAAGTTCACACGATATTTTAACACTTGGGTGGTATATTCAAGCATACTTTGCATGATATGTTCTAATGTTGACAGGTAGTAATAGTTGAGTAGCTGACACACGCACTATGGCAACCATCATGAACTGGTAGCCATTAACATCTCATGGTTCAACCTCTCTTAGGAAGACAAGATGAGTTTGTTAACACATCACCTTGACAACATCACAGGAGGGGCTTTACCAGCAACCCATCAGAGGTGCGGTTATCAAGAATTCTTACATCATTGCAATTATTGTCTGTAATGGCATTTAGATCAAGCTACTAGTAAACACATACTGTTTGACAATAGCTAAATCAATAGCTAAAATAATATATCATTCCGGATCCTGCCAGCTGCAAAAGAAAAAAGCAAGCAGTTTTTGCACTATAATAGCAATGATCTTTTCACAATCTGCAGTTACTGTGATAAAACAAATAACATGATAATCTAACTCTTTAATTGGATTTGCATACAAGACTCTCATGATAGAGTGTGTAATACCATCATGCATTAATAGAATCAACATGGTGCTTCAAAGAATATCAGAACACCAGGAGATTTGCGAGAAGTTATAGACCTATTAAAACCATCACTGCATTTCAAGTATGTATCAAAACTACAGTGGAACCTCTCTAATACGGACACCATTGGGACTTAAATCTTTGTCCTGAATGACGGGGTGTCCTCTTCTTAGGGATTAAAACATACACTCGTCAGCAACCGGGACTCACATTTGGTGTCCTTTAAAACGGGGTGTCCGCAATTTAGATGTCCGGATTAGCGGGGTTCTGCTGTATACCATAAGACCACCATGCATGCAGTTCACAAGAAAAATTCTACAGTCGTATATAATCACAACATTACATGATTATTACATCAAGTAGTTATCCTTCATCAACTAATGATGATATACATTATGTTGTTATGGAAACACATGTTAGTATACGCCTAGCACAGGAATGAACTAGTCACCAATGGGGCCATGTAATCAGCAAATTATTGTGAGTCAAGTAGGATATGTACAAAAGACCTAACATCAAAAGAGAGTGAATAGCATCATAGTTTTTGATACCTGTTATTATACGTAAGTACACCTGCGTAACATGTATGAACATTCAGTGGGAACCACTCTCTGTTGCTTTTAGAACTATTCCACTTATGACTGTTTGTATATTTCCAACTGTTCACTATCTCCTGATGTAGTTTAACTGCATTGTACTTAAAATGTGATTTAAAAGTGGGAGCCCGGCATTTCAGGTCAGAGGATAAACTTTGACTGCATAACCAGTGCATGGTTGAATGAATGATAGCAAACATATAGACCAACAGCAAATTAATAGGTCTGCTCCTAGCCTTGTTAATTACTACGGCTGCTTTTGCACTGAAGGGCCTATGGCTATGCGTATTCGCGTCATTAACGTTTACGGAACGATAATTATTGGAATTTTAACTGGCGCCTGGTGTTCTGAGCACTCGGTTTGAAGGGTATAAAAGCAATCGAGCTCAGATAGAGATCAGTTCAAGCTTACAAAGCTCTCCAAAGACTGCAATTGATTTGACAAGCTCAATCATTCAAACAGCTGCAATGGACAGTCTACTAATCCTCTCTGCACTCATGAACCAGCAGAAACTGAGCAACGAAAAGAGACGCCACTCAGTGGTATCCCTCTGCTATAACTACGAACAGAAGAAGACCAGTCGCAAGGGAGTCCACTTCCCAGTGAGCATTCTCCTGCAGCAGGCGATCACTGAAGGTGACCTGACAGAGATCAACCAGCTGATCAACCAATACGGCAACAAGGTCGTGATGGAGCTAGAGCCAAGCGGTCTACCACCAGTCATGCGAGCTGTCTTTGAAGGACAAGTCGAAGCACTCAAGCTCCTAGTAGAGAACGGAGCAGAGCTGTCCACTCAGGACCCAGAGGGCTGGAACGTGCTCCACGTTGCCGCTGCAATGGACGACATCGAGGCAGCTACGTATGTGCTCCACTGCTGCAACGACAACCTCACACAGGCCCGCAACTTAGACGGTCAGCGTCCAATGGACCTTGCCGAGAGCCCAGACATGGCCAAGCTGCTACTTCACGCTGACCTGACCGACCACCGGATTGAGGTAGAAACAGTGAAAACAAAGGAAATGAACGAGGCGAGTCTACTGAGCATCGTGCGAACCCAGTATGAGCAGGGAGCTGACATCAACTCACTCCAGGCTATGCTGCAACAACACACTCAATTCGATACTCTACTACACCTCGCAGCCACCAAGAACTATCCAAGACTAGCAAAATACATCCTCAAACACAAACTGGTCGACGAAGATTTCAGAGATCGCTACGGATGGACTCCACTCCACACAGCTGCCTACCACTGCAGCGTAGACGTAACAATACTACTGCTCGAGTTTGGAGCATCAAGCAACGCACTGACTAACTCATACGAGAAGGCATCAGACCTCACAGAGCACGAACTAATACTAGAACTCCTCAGTGAATGTGTCGAATATGTGTAATAATCCTCTGTAATACTGTATGTTCACTTTTTGTAAATTATCTTATTTCTCCTTTTCTTTCTCAACTTTCCGACATTTTAACTTATTTCAATTCCTCATCATTTTGGCTGTATCATAATATCTCATCATCTGAAGACAAGAAAGAATAACAAATTTCAAATCTTAATTTTCCACTGAAAAACAAGCGAAATTGAAATGGAAGCTCGCAATCGCTAGTTTAGCTGAATAGCTTTCTGAATGAGTGGTATTGTATGTTAGTTCATTTACTGTGATGATAAAAACCAATAAATCTACTGTGTTCAATTTGTTGGGTACTACACTGTACAGCACTTAGTGTGGTTGATGGTTGTTGTTGTGCACTACTTGTGGAATGCTCATTAAGATACCACACTAATTATATTCATAACTCATGCTCGTTACAACAAACAAGTGTAGTGACCAGACTGATCACATCATGGCAGTGACAGATCTTGTTCCAAGCTGGTCAAATGACAACAGTGTCACTGTCATGGTGGAATTCACCTGGGGCTATTTAACAGAGCTAATGCAAATGTGCTCTCATGAGCTGATCTCATTGGTCCAGTGTCCAACAGCTCATAGCCAGTCCATACCAAAATGAGTTTATGCCTTACGTAACTTAATGTGTGCTGCAAGGCCTTGCTTTACTAGCATCACAACTTTGTTACCAAAATGTCATCAGTGCTAATGTGGCACACACTCCTGGTGTGGAGGTGTTATAGCTGGTTTCATGGTCTGTAATCTAGTTATGCTGTACAATGAACACATCTATTACCTTACAGAGCTGTGAAGTGATTGGGTCTATGGAACAGGTGTATACTGCCAATTCTGAGGCATTCCATGCCCACAGAATGTACAATCAAAATATGGAATAACTAATCATGTCTATTTGGACACTACTACAACTCACAAAGAAACACACCATAATAATAATGATATCTGAAACAGAAAAATGTATGACTATGAAATTTAGCATTTACTGAAGATAAATCGCATGATTATTGATACTCTTTGTACTGAATAGAAGCGTTATTGTGAAACGATCATTTCTTTGTTAATGGGTACATTCTAAAAATCATATTTGTATTATACATGTGCAGTAAATGGCAGATGACTGGTAATACCCTTAATTATAGTAGTCGCATTTCCACACTGTTATCTGCACTGAAACTATCGTTATTGGATTACACCCACTGCACTGCGAGACTTCAGTGATATTCTTATCAATCAAGCAGACATTAGTCCAGTAACACGAGCTGCTAGGAACACTTTAGTCATGGATGAGGTGTTAGTGATATAATCTGTCTGATCATTGATTTCCAGAGTTAATTTTAAAATCTGCAAATGTCTTTCATGTTTATTACAAGCATCAAATGAAGTGTGATACTGCTGTGTGTCAGGTGTTAGCGTCCACAGGCTAATCTTGAAGTGAGAGCATGTGTTCCTGTGTCTGTGTGTGTATTATAGTGATATTTCTGGTCTGTTTGTTTAACCTGTCTGTACACACACTCTCAATAAACACACGACCAGACCATGGCTTGGTGGGATGTGGTCAAGAAAACAACCAGTCTAAAGGAAGCAATGTGTGTTTACAACAACTCTACCTAGCTATCGAGTACAAAGCACCACTGTACACTACCTGGTAAGGTAGCATTGTGCAGTATATTGACACTACAATATTGGGTTGTAAATTGCAACAAACTGCTTGTCATTTGCATGTAACAGAACAATAGACTGTGAAGCAACTTTGCAGGATCATGCGTAAAAACCACTGATGGAAAATGACATGTTATGCTTGATCAATCATTTTTATATCAACCAAATAAAGTTTATATCACTGGCAGTGTATCTACGTACAGTGAAACCTTCGTTGGAAGAAGCTGTAGCGTTCAATAGTCTTTTGAGGAGGAGAAATTCATCTCAAAGGTTTCATGGGTTTAGAAAATGAATTGAGGGACAGTAAACATCTTCAAATGGAATGCAGTCTCTCCTACACTTTCAATGTGTATGCCTCCGTGCTGTGTCTAGCAAATTAAGTAGTTCAAAAGTTCCGACCAGTTATGATGGAGTGGGTACCCTTTTGAAATGCACTTTGCCCTAAACTTCTCTAACAATAATGGCTTCTGTATTAAGAATGTCATCCCACCAAGAACACATTGGTACAAACAGCAGCTAAATACTGCCAATTAACAGCTACAACACACCAACACTGCACTAAACAGCCACAATAACAACAGTTATTCGGTCGGAAAAAGCAGTTCTTCACCAATATGATGAGCTGATTGATACTTAAATCGTTAAATTATTGCTTCAATAAAGTGTTTATTTTTTTATGCTATACTTCAAACTGACTTCAAAATGACAGTTTTCAATTTTTCCGAATTCTTTTGCAGCAATTCAATTTAATGTACTGCACATAGCACCACAAGAATTTAATTTCTCACAGAATGTGAGGTGTTAGTAGGTTGTGGCTTGCATGATAAATTTCAGCACACATGTATTTCCTGAGAGTGGTGATTGCAAGTCTTCAGTACAATGGCGGTCATTAGTTTGATGGTCACATGTTCTATTGTGACAGGCAGTGTGTAATGAAGTGTAGCGGGGTCACTATATGGGCTCAGCACTGCAGGGTATTCAGACAACTTAACTAAGTGCGAAAAACATAATGTAATATCAACACAGACTGACCACATACTAGTACATGAACAACACTTAGCTATTAGATGAACATGTGGTCTGATATGACACTCTATGATGATAATAGAAAAACAACACTAAAAATGTAAAACATCAACAGACCTGCCACAGACATTTAATTTTAATTTGTCAGTCTGATTCTTCAGACAACCGTGAGTGAGTGTGTTTACTGTCTGAGCTTACAAGAGACCTTCAAGTCATGAACACATACTTTGCCGCAGAAGAGAAATGCGCAAGATCTACAGTCCGAATGGTTGATTGTGCAAAAAACTGACACTATTATAGTCAGAAGAGGAAAAACTATCTGCTATACTGCCGCTATTATTTTATACTGAAATTACAAAAACTGATCTTTTGCAAACAGGTAAAAGTGGATCAGGCACAGACCTCCCAAACACACAAAGCTACTACTGAGGGTCAATAGTTGACACTGCTATGTGGTGTAAGGTCATGCAGTACCACACTCACTCATCAAACAAACATTAGCACGCTATGGTGACTATTAACAAGACAAGCATTCCATGAATGGTACCACAATACAAACCAAGATTCTACACTAAGACCACACATGATGATTATACTATCAAACTGAACTAGTGTTTGCTGTGAATTCCACAAAACACAGATAATGCACAACACTGAAATATGACCAATAACAGACACACACATTTTTGATTACGTGAAGTTGCTTAAGTAGGCTCGTGCTTGAGAAGGTGAGTTCAAACCAGAATGAGTAAATACTGATAAGCTTGAGACTACATGTATGCATGAATGCCCTTGCTTAAAGCATGTACCTGCATGCTATTTGCAGCACTGACCAGGCTAGACACCACAGGAGTCCCATAGAAACCTCTGATCACTTGATAGTATTCTGTTGTTACAACACCTGAATACAACATAACACATTACCATAGCATCCAATCAGACTGCACTGTATAGTAGCTATGGTTTGCTAAGTGCTCTATTTTTGCCTGGACAACACTAGGGACAAACATTGCTTTGAAGAAGGCTTGACTTCACCTACTCCGCCCGGCTTCAGGCTACAAAAAAGAATTGTATTCTCTTTAATCAAAGGATTACAAATATTATTGTAGTCTACATACAAACATACACTAACAGTGAAATATTCTCAATTTGTCACCCTTTCATAATATTATATTACAGAGGTTATACCTCTTCTTGCAAGGAAGATTTGAGTGTAAAGTGTCACCTTGCAGTCAAGTCACTGGTATTTATTCACACAATGGAGCATGATCAAAGACTTAATGACATTTTAACGCATTAGTGCTCCACGCTTTACGGTCTACGCTCTACGGTTTACGCTTTACCCTTGCAAGAAGTAATAAACTGGTGTAGTACAGATGATATACTGTAGCATGTGATAGTGATAATGACTAGTGAAAATTAGTATGTATAGTGTCTATTAAGTCATGTGTTACGAACCCTAGCTACATGTATAGTTTTGCTAACAAAACAAGTAACGAATTTACATGTCACATAATAGCACTGTCTGCTATTTGTGCACTGACTGTGTCTCCAAATATAGGTGGGGCAGTAGCCAGTACTCCTAGCCTGGATTACCAGACCACGTTGCTATTATGACAGCAGGCTATAAGTGCAAAGTCATACTCACACTCACACAGAGAGACACAGAGGCACAGATGCTACATAAAAGAAGCAGTAGCATTAGCATATATGAGATCACTCTATAATTATATTCATATGCTATGTACCAACTCACAAACATGTTTACAGCACAGAGCATGACTTTGAACACCCAACACTCCTACAAAGTCATTACAAACCCATCACCACAACTAGTACACAATCACTGTTCAATCCATAACATACTAACATGCACAGCACTAGTGTCTACAGTATGTTCTTTCCCTCTGAAGTCTTTGTAGTGTGAGTACCAATCCTGAATCTGAAGAATTCCCAATAAGGGACGGTTTAGCTGTTGTTACTAAAAATAGGTTGGGTACATGAGGTTAATGTTTTAGTATACAAACTTCAGATTATTTTGAGTTGCAGAGTATGTCACACTAACTTGATAAGCAATTCTTGTGTAACGTTTACATGTTTTTCACATGTGTCATAATGAAGATTCTGTGTAGGGCGGTTGCGTTTTCTTCAAGAAGGGACAAATAAGACAATTTAAACACCTCATTACATCAAAAAGTATTAGTTTACTAGTTGTTATAACCCACACACGATGCATTGTGAGACTCCATTGGAACCCAACACTAGTGGAATGTGTTTGGAGTGGGTAATTTACTGTTTTACTGATGATGGAATTTTATTAACATAGTAAGCAAATACATAGCTTGCCAGCATAATGAAATAGGAATGCAGTAAATTCCTTGGTCTCAAAGCTGTATAAAGATGAGGTGGTGAGTTAGTAAACTGAGGTATAATGAATCTTTCTAACTAGACAACTGTGAATGGAGTCTCTCAAACTGTGTAATAGATAATGTGTTTACTTGCGATGCATTGGAAATACTTCTGAAGGAATGTAAAAACCGATCTTCATTAGAACCTCCGCACACTTAGTTAGCAGTAGAATAATAAAATTTTTGAGAAATGAACAAATCTATTTCAATAATATTATTCTTTTTCTAATACCGGTTTAAAGCAGGATGATTCTGCTCTATAGCAAGCTGCTTTGAATGAGCTTAGGAAGGAACTACAATTATACTATGTACTGTCTAGTATGAAGGCATCCAGCTAGATAGGAAGTAGCAGCTATGTATAGCTGACATAAAACAATCTACACAATTATTTATCTTGAGCCTTAAGGTCTTGTAGTACTGAACTTCTACAGTGTACATGCTGAACTATGTGATATCAACACCAATCAATTATCAATATACATGCATGATCCATGCTACAGACCGAAGACAAGACCGCTCACACAACTTGCAGTAGGAGGCACAGACAGATACTTCTGTGAGCTACTAGTCAAGAGTTAAAATCACAATCTTATCATTATGGTATGTTTAATTTCCTGTTTGATCGCAGCGTATGATGTGAGGTGTCTATCATGCATGTACAATGTATTCTGATATGACAAAGAAATGACATCATTGCAATGAATAATAAATAGCTGGATATGAAATGTGAGGAACTAGAGCTTATTTATTTACACTGGAACAAGTTGAACCCTGATTTTCGTTTGCCTACATTATTGTCATAATCATTTACGAACATAGGAAATGAACTGCCAGCATGCGCTCTTTGAGAGCAAGCCTGCAATTAGTGCGTGCTCTGACAGCCAAAACTACAAACATAATTAAAGGGCATTGCTTAATTTTACACGTGGATGATTTTTGGCATTAAACAAGCCTGTTGGGTAAAAACTTGCTACAGGGCAAAGTTTAGCAGCAATTACTCACAATAACACAGAGCAGGAGGACCAAAACAATTAATTCAAAGACTATGTAGTTATAACAAGATCAATCTCATGCATACTAAACTTGTGTGAGCATTCCGATCTGAAATGTATACATCCTTATGCAGCGACATTGTAATCATGCTACGTATATGCAAAGAGATCAAAGATTGCACTATACTCATTGGGTTATGGCTTTAGCCTCCATGCACAAATTCAGAGAAAATGATCAAAACGTATTCAATGTCTTATAATCCGTCCAACTAAAATCTCGGCCTATACTACCCACCAAGAGCTTGGGGATGAAGCTATCATACCGTCCAACATCAGGTTTCAAAATACCTCTGCACTGAAGATTTTGATGTCACAATCCATCGATTGACTTTTCGATCATTTTCTACACTAACAAAAATATCACATTATACGGAACAAAAATTACCAAATCATTCATGATCATATCTACATTGTAAAATGGTTACTGGCCTTTGGAGTGGTGTCTCAGTAACTAAAAATTGAATATTCTGTGTACATTAATTGTTTACTCCATTGCAGTGCTGTGAGCTCACATATCCTCCTACCACCTGGTACAAGAATTGTGTGCAGAGTGTAGAGGAGGTGAATCGTATAAGGAAACAAGCAATTATCATCATTAGTGTTGGATTGTGTTACAATGGATCATTAGCCGTACAATAGTGTAGTGTGGAGTAAAAACAAGGATATTCTCATTACAATATTGATGATGCAAAATGACACGATAGATTAGTGCATTTCAAATGCAGTTTGTTCTTCCTTTATATAACATTGCGAGACAACGAGGAATGTTGACAGTACATCCAGCAACACATGAACTAGAATATGCATGACTGCATCAGTCAACACTACATAATTATATGATTAAAAATGTATGACAAGTTTATAATTAGTATGCAGCAGTTACTACTAAGAGACAGTCATCTTGACGTTGCTTATTGAAGCTGACTAATTCATGATCTTATAAATATCTTATCAACAGCAATCAATTATCACTATAATACATGCATGATCCATGCTACAGACTAAAAGTATCTCTCTTCTGGTGTCAAGGATACTATATTGATATGTCCGTAATTGAGCAGTATGAGTGGGCTTGGTATGTAGCAAAATGAATGTCATGCATGTACAAAATATTTCTATCTCTCAAATTGCATTAGTGTGTAAAAATCTCGGCCTGGAGTCTGGGGTAGAAGCTCAGTGGAATTCCGTGACACCCACTGCAGTTTAGTAGGAAATCTCACTCGAACTTGTAGTCTAGTAGTCAGTGAGACACAGCCAGTGTACTCTACACCTGTCAGACAGCATGCTCACATTGAGTGGGTGAGAACACACTCTTTACAGCTGTTGCTTGTGATGATGACACTTGTATTAGATGCTGAGAAGATGGAGACTACTGGTCTACTAGAAACATTGTGACAACAGAAGTACAGCATGTGCTCACTCAATGAGCCATATCTCAAGAGGGGATTCCCTATGATCATGCATGAATCATGCTGTGATCATGCTATGTTGAATAATCAATGTTGCCTAAGGCACTTGTGAAAGACAATCACATCATGCAAGTGTCACTACTGCATAGTATAGTATTGTAAAAGCTGCATGTATACGTCTTTGTAGAACTACTATGAGCATTCTTGCAGTAATACAATTGTCTGCACTACAGTAAAAATATGCTTTAAACTATATTTTTACATCGCATGCACGAAGCCCAAGGCTCATTGTCTGCAATTTTTAAATTGTTGAAAATAAAGCATTTTCTTTGATCTTTGGACAGTATACAAATGTAAAACCTACGTTTCACCATCTTCAACCTCACAAGCCTCACATATGACCTGTAAATACTGAAAGCATTACGTATAGAAGCTTGCAAGCACTGTCTAGACTAAGGTTTGACTCAAGCGAGACTGCCCATTTTAGGACAAAAAGATTTTGTTGACTCAAAACAGCAGGAACTGGCACGATGGTTATTAAGTGATGATATCCTTTAAAACCATACATTGACTCATTCAGTGATACTGATTGCATTAGTTGAGCACAACAATGCCGCCATGAGTGAGATGAAAATAATTAGTTAAATTATAACACAGCATTATGTCTTTACTTTTTAAGAAAATCCTTTTATGGAGTGATTGCAGAGAAAGCAAATTTAACAATAAGTATACATAGCGATATCAATACACCATTAGTTAACTAACTTGGGTAGGGAGTAATAGACCATAAAGAATAATTCATATGAACAGCCTAGTTGTCAGTTGTCATAGCTATACTTCTCTATAAGAAGAGATGACTTGATCATTTCTCAACGATGTGATTAATCGGACACTCTATTCACCATCTGCTGCACATGATTTCTCAAAATTGAGACTTTTGAGATTGCATTGCATCAGAAAACTATTCCCAAACAACATTACCAGAGCAATATTCATCTTATTCAGATTTCTAGTAAGTTACTTATCCAACATGCTAACAAGATTATAGTTAACCAAGCAGTATTATATGATGCAGCTGCATGTGCTGGATTCAAACATGTCTTAGAGATGGAGTGTGCACGCAGCCAGTAATCAGCTAAGCACATCACAACATGAGGAAGAAACAAGGTTGTGTTCTAATAATAAGCTTTGTGATAGGAAATGCAATACTAAACTGATATAGTGTACATACCATTCATGCTTCATTGTTGACACTGACTAGCTGTAGCAAATGTTTGGATTGAAATCATGCAACACACTACACAGTGCATATACTATTTCGGTATCTCTGATTCTAGTCTCACTAGAATCCATACTACTACTTTACATACCAGATCAGTTGTGCTATACCTTTGATCTTTGTGTCTCAGAGGATGTGTTGTCACTTAACGTGTGCTACTGTTAGCATCAACAATGCTATGTATGCTTGACATGTACACAGGATTGCATTCGAACTTATGAAAAGTTCATTCCAATTGCAATCTATTGTTATGCTGCTGTGTAAAGTATCTAGTATAATAAAGCTACATGCAGTTGTCTTATATTATTAAAAACTGTATCCCATGCATGCAGGCTAGTTAGGATTATTGTCTGCGACTCCACTGCAGCAGGTGTGAGCAGTCCCACATGAACTTCTACTTGAACCATCAAGTGATCACTAACCCCAACACACCATCACCATGACAGCATACCATAAACAGCTCTACCCATAGACAAGCTTCTTACCAGCTCACTATAACTATCATAACCAGCAATAACAACAAAGACCTTTCAAGTATTGAACAAAATAGAAAGTTCAAATGAGCACTTGAACTCTAATATGGAAACTGGTTCAAAGGACCAGTGTATCTCCTTATGTACATGAGATCACATACCCTGTTACCCTCATATGTACACGATGTTACGAATCCTTATATGTACATGAGATCACACACCCTCTTATGTGCATGACCTTCATATGTATATGATGTTATGAATCCTTATCCAAGCACATCAAATTGTATTTGATCCTAGTTACAAGTCCAGCTTCACTAGCTGCCCATCTCACTAACCTGGATATAACCTTGGTGCAATTTCCTTTAGACCACAACAGTACATAACTCGGTCCAGTAAACGTCAAATGACTCATTCTGTCATACAACAATATTTTTCGTTGTCGTTCAACAATAGTATTTCCCTACACTCTTTGTTTTATAACTTTTTTGTTTACTTTATAAGACCAGAAGTACCATAAGTTATGCTACGTATAGCAAGAATCAGCTCTTCAGAGGAACAACCATGCTTTGTCTAGTTTTGAATTGGTCAACCACTTGTGTATTCTTTTCAATGAATGTATTTTTTCACCATAAACACATGATGTACAAATGATAGTTAGTTTGTATAGCATACTTAGATAAATAATTGTCTGAACATTATTGATCCATGAACTACATGAATTTGTTGTTGATTTCAATACCTTTGTTTAAAAAGGCATAATAAATTATTTGCCAACTTAAGTATAATGTTATACATCATTACATCACTTTAATGTGTCCCTAAGCTCATTGGTGAACATAGAGGACAACAAACTACTGCACACACACAATCATGTGTTGTTAAAATAGCTAAAATAGGCAACATTCGGTGTATTTCCTTATAAGGTCATACACCTATTTAAAGTATCAGTCATGACATAGTTAATAACCACCACCTCCTCACTGTAATAAAATCACTACCCAACATAGATATTTACCAAACACGATGAACAGTTGGTCTAGCATAATACTGTTTGTGCAAATAACGACAAAATGAGGCATCGAGTTGGAAACAACAAATTAACTTGTGGTGAAAAATTAAGTATTTGAAAGTAAAGATTATGGTTTAAAATTCCTCGCAGGATTTCAAATTCAATGTCATATGCAACAGATGATAGGAGGCAGAATCATAGTATTCTAGTCTCATACATGTATACCTTCACATGCATGTAAGACAACAAACTATGGCACACACACGAAATTGTATTATAGTCACATAGTCATGATCTGTTTGTAATATTACCAGCTTGGTAGGTCCCCTCTGGCTACAGTATCCATTACAAATCACACAGTAACCAATACACTCATTTTCATACTGGTTTCCTAGTGCAGTGGAACATGATCCTTCCTTCATCTTGCAAACACCCTGGGCCAGAAAAACAGCCACACAAATTCAATATGAATTATCGTATTTCACATGCTGTGGCTCTATACAGTAAAAAAAATTCTGGTTTCGAATATATAATTTTATCAAGAATTACAATAAATTACAACTATGCAGAGTTTATGGTGATAATAGTTGTAGCTACTGATATAATACTTAAAATCAATGCGTCTCTGGACTTTCCAATTTTTGCATTTTCGTCGCTATCTCATTTCCTCGTGAAGCATAATTTATTTACATTGAGGCATCGTTAGATCATCATCACACATTTCAACTCTAAACTATCCGGATTTCTGCAGAAAATTTGTTTCATTTTCACTATAGCTCTAGAGTTTAATATGAGCTCTAAGCAAAAGGTTCGACAATATTGTCAATGTCTTTGATCATAAGAAGGGCATATAGCTTGATGAAGACCGTGAAGTCAATCTCCAGTCGGGATGAGATTAGAAACGACCATTCTAAAAACTAATGCAGAAAATGATCAAAAGCAATGGATCGAGGGCTTACTTAGCAACAATTTCATATAGCCATCTTGGTGGAACAGTGATGTGTGATACATAGAGGAGAACTGGTCTACTATGTCATTTTTGCCGGACATTATTTTCAAGAGCACAGCACTTATTCCTCAGCTGTCAGGAATGAAATTAAAGTGTTCAGTGCATGTTGAGTTCAGCACTGATCTAGCATTGAATCCAGACATTGTTATTAGTGGTACACGTGCATCGCTATGATGTTACTAGCATTCTAACACTACAAACAATGCACTAGGATATGACTGGTACTATGCTATCCAGTACCACACACTACAGATTCCGAATAGCTTTGATCTTGACAAATTTGAACAAATTATTCTGAGTAGTATTGCATGTTTGATGCAGTATGCGGAAGGCCGGGATATAGGTTTAGTCGTGTCTGTTGTAAGCATGTACTGTTAAACATCTGTCTTACGATCACAATGTATTACGCATGAAAGAATTTTACAGCTCACATAGAAAGTACAAGTGCCATCTTGTTGTCACCAGAATAATAATAATAACTACTGTCGTATGCCGTGAGCTGATGATTTACTTACAAGAGCTTCTAAGATATCTACATAATCAGCAGTATTTGAATAATGAATGATAAGGAGTGACTTAGTGCCTTTTTCGTGTTTGATTAAAGGATGATTTAATCTCGATACATCCTGATATTCTTTGCAATACGTAAGCTCATATTACTGATTCAGATTCCTGGGCACGCACACTATTTGTTGTTACCAGCTCAAGCAGTACACATCAACAGATCATCATAGCTGCCCACTATTGAAAACCTGACCATCACCATATCCCAATACTATTATCATCTTACATTAGACTACAACACAGCCAGACCAATTTGACATCATAACTTCACATCCTCTTTTCCTCATATCTTAGGAAATGTGAACACATAGTCATGAGTACAGTGACCTGTGTAGTACAGTACTCCTACTGGTCTATAGCTCTCTATATGGTAGCACTAAGCTGCTTCTTGTGCACGTGGAGATGGTATGGTAAGTGAACTCTTGCTGGCTTCTATACTCCTCCATCAATACACAGACATTGTGTGTGTATGATAATTACTGACTTGGTATATAATTAGATAAACATGATCATGCTTCAAACAGTCATTAGCCTAAGGCATGCATAGGTACCTCCACAAAGATGAAACCTTTTTGAAATGATATCTATAGTACGTACAAGCATGCAAATAAAATTATAAACTGTCTTTAATACTTCACTTGCAAATAAGATTTACCAAAGGACGGATAATGATATCTACGTAGTTCATGAGCTTACACATGTGTATGAAACAGAGTATAATAATTATACACAATTATTTTTTTACTTATCCTTGATGGTGCAGACACATTAATCTTGGGTCTAACTAACCCAAACTACTATGTTAGCGTGTACCAGGTACCATGGCAACTGCTTTAATAACCACTAGTTAGTAACATGTTCACACGACATTTAACCCTTGGGTGGTATATTCAAGCATACTTTGCATGTTCTGATGTTGACAGGTAGTAATAGTTGAGTAGCTGACACACGCACTATGGCAACCATCATAAACTGGTAGCCATTAACATCTCATGGTTCAACCTCTCTTAGGAAGACAAGATGACCTGGTTAACACATCACCTTGACAACAACACAGGAGGGGCTCTACCAGCAACTCATCAGAGATGCAGTTATCAATAATTCTTACATCATTGCAATTATTGTCTGTAATAGCATTTAGATCAAGCTAGTAAACACATACTGTTTGACAATAGCTAAATCAATAGCTAAAATATATCATTCCGGATCCTGCCAGCTACAAAAGACAACAGCAAGCAGTTTTTACACTATAATAGCAATGATTTTTTCACAATCTGCAGTTAATAACAAATAGCATAATAATCTAACTCTTTAATTGGACAGTATGTATGATACTACCAGATTTGTATACAAGACTCTCATGATCGATGTGTAAAATTTAATCATTAATAGAATCAACAGTGCTTCAAAGGAATATCAGAACGCCAGGAGATATCATACGACCACCATGCATGCATGCATTTCACCAGAAAAAGTCTACAGTCGTATGTAATCACAACATTACATGATTATTACATTAATTAGTTATGCTCCATCAGCTAATGATGATGTACAATTGGTTGCTATGGAAACACCTGTAGTATACGCCTAGCACAGGAATGAACTAGTCAGCAATGAGGCCATGTAATCAGCAAATCATTGTGAGTCAGGTAGGATATGTACAAACGACCTAACATCAAAAGAGAGTGAATACATCATAGTTGTTGGATACCATACAGTTTAGTCATTCAACAGCCTCATTTTAAGACTGTCGAAAAGCACTATAGTTTGAACAACATTGACAGCAATTAACAGGAAAACTCGACACTCAATGCAATCGTGATTCAAGAGGGAGTGTGTGCACAGTATAATTATCTGCAGAGACAGAACTGAGGCTACATAAGTCAAACACACAGGTAGACGAGATATTGGCTGCACAAGTCACTAAGACCATACTGTGTACTAGGGTTGAGTAACACACCACATGTCCATCACTCTATAATGATCTATGGACTGATGGTTCATTATGAACTAGAAAATGAACATTATAGCACCAAACAATAAAATATGTTTACTCACAGAATGACATTTTGAGAATACATTCCTTGAAAAATGATTCATTAATCGAATAGTGATGTTTAACTAGATCATGCTAGAGGAGCTCACATGCCGTATACGAACAATACCCACTATAAACAAGTAATAAATACATAATTTTAAAGAAAAAATTATGTAAAGAATGAGATTTAGGGTTGGTGAATTTTTGAACAACATTAATAGCTGCAGACATTTAAGTTACTGAGTATGACAGTACAAGGAAACGGAAACAGCAAGTAAGCTGAACACATAGTGGACTCGTCTGAGTCAACGAAACCTTGTGGTTTCAGGAACAGTCAACAAGTCAAACAGATTCTAGTGATGCAGGAGGTTTAATTGACCACATTTCAAAAAATTATACAGAACAACAGTTACAATACACGTCAAGATGCATATAAACATAATGCCATTGACAGTAATGTATGTCACTCACATATGTATGTCATTTTGTGTTAGTGTTGTGCAATAATGTTTTTTGCTAAGAAGTAGATAAGTATGAATTTTATCTTGTATGTGAAATGAGAATACAATGAGCAATCTACAAAAACATTATAAAAGACATTAGTGTGAGTATACTGATACATGTACTTAGTCTAGTAAAAGGAGTGTTCTAATAATTATTAGCCGTAATGCTACCGCCATTAGTTACCTGCTTTCAATAGTGTACTTAATTACTAGTTGACTAGGGAGGTAGTATTTTTATCCCGCTTCTTACATTTCTTTTACTGCAAGCGTTTGCATACTTTATACCAATCCTAAATCATTCATATTCATGCTGGTTTCCCTCTCCCAGCAGTTAATGCCTGGTCGGAGAATGACTGGTCAAGCTGTCATGCAGGGGCAGGACCTTCTACTCCACCTGACCTCTGGGTGGTGGACAACTGTCTCTCTCCAAGGTTCCAGCCTCATTGAGTTGATGCTCATATAGCTGCATAATTATGCACAATAATTAGAATGTGATGAGGTTTGTACTGCAAGCCTCACGTATTTGCATCCTGTATGATTAATGTCATAATTTTAACACATACAGTGGCTTATGATGAGTCAGTGAGCTATAATGCATGCTAGTCAGTAATTACTACAGATAGCTATAGAAGCAAAACAACATCTGTTCTACATGTAGAGCCCGGAATTCAGGAACATGCCCCATGCAGGTGTAGTCTGTAAACTACACCAAACAGTTGGTTTTCCTAGAAACTTGTCAACCTAGAACAATAAAAGCAGCTAGCCATGGTTGAATCTGCGTTGATGTATGTGTAGATCATGATGTCTCCACTGCAGCACACTGGTTCATTCAGTGTGTCTATGATCATGATGATGATGATAGCCTTGTCATTCAACCATTCTTTCAGCACTGGTAAGCTGTTGTACTTTACTACTGAAGTGTGATGTATGTTTCCTTGATGCCTGCAGCAACAGTGCAGACTGAACTGCCATTTTTTGATCTGGGTAATGAAACTCGTGTCAATGGTGGTGGAAAATTCTTTGAAAATGGTGTTAGAGAACTCAGTAAGACAGAAAAACCAAATTTTCTCCCTTTTAGCAACGATCTGTTCCGAATATCAGTGGGTGATCTTTTTAAAAATCTGAGTTGATGTATTACTACAATGTGCTTTAGATTTCAAGTAGGGGATTCATTCGTTATTCTTTTAGTTTTATTTCAACAACTATTGCTCCATACGAGGCAGACGTTGATCTCAATACAAAAGGAATAATCTTGTATGCTGCACTCAATGAATCTCATCTCAACAACAGTCAAGATATATTTGATACTGTCAATAGCTATATAACTGATACTGTATTGAAACAATGCTCATCAGTTTTTAGAGCTCGTTGGATTCTAGCAGTACAATGGATCAATGTTTGCCCTAATGGAAATCCTAATTGTGTAAGTTACAGATTGTTTTGTCATCATTAATAGACTCTTTTATTTGACATTTTTATTTTGTATAGACAAAGGCTAATACATTTCAAGCAGTATTAGCAACTGATGGTATCAGATTTTACGCTATTTATACATACAAATGTGGAGAACTGAACTGGGCGCAAAATACGTTTCTTCATATGCACGCTTTTATTGGAATCAGAGAGTATTACTCCTTCTTCTGGTTCCCCTTTTCTTTTCCACGTGTTCAGCATCCACTCTCTGGCAAACCAAATGTCACTGACATTGCCTGCATCAATAATGATACAAGTGTTTGGAGCAATTTAGTATATACTTTATACAATATTAGAGTCACATTTGATCCTCCTCAGTTTGTGTCAGAGATAGAGTCAGTTCCATACCAGGTGAGCTAGAGCTGGTCATATTGACATGATCATCATGCATGCATGGTCTGCTGCATTCAGGTCAACATATCATTGAGTACAAGTCCTGGTTATCTTCCTCACACACTAGCTGTAGAGATGATACTGTGTGTGTTCAGTAATGAGGAGAGAGGAATCACATTCAACACATCTTTATCAGAGACAATGTCATGTGACCTCACCTCCTCCATCCCTGCACTCTCTGATATCAAGCTAGGTATAAAGATTATCTATTATTTTTATTCTGATCATATTATTTTTGTTTCAGTGACTAATTTCAGTTTGTACAGTACATACACCAAGCAATTGTTTTGTGAGAAATTTGATTACACATTCTACAACTGCTCTAGAGCCAATACGTATGTTTCCTTCTATTGATGGATGTATCATTGTTATAATATCTTTCCATCCTTATACATGTAGTTGTCATGATTGTATTTCAGATGATAGCTGTGGATGGTGTGATAATACTTGTGTTCATACCTCAGCAACATGCTCTACCAACTTGACCACTACACCTTGTGGCTGTTTGTCACCAATGATCACTAGTATCTCTCCGGGTAGTGGTCCCACAGAGGGAGGGACCACAGTGACCATTACTGGTACTGATCTGGGAACATCATTTAGTGATATCATCAATATCACAGTGGGCAGTCTCTCCTGTGCTCCCATTAAGGACAACTACCTGGTTGGAAGTAGAGTCACATGTGACATTAGTAGTAGCAATCAAACACAGCCAGGGAGTGTTGATGTGGTGATTAATGTTTGTAACAATAAAGAAGCTATTGGTCAGTTCCGGTTTGGTCAGCCGAGAGTATACTCTGTGAGTCCATCATATGGACCAGCTGCTGGAGGGACAGTAGTGAGAATAAGAGGAGAGGACCTGAATATTGGTAACACAGAGAGGACTACAGTATCACTGGTGGCCAATGGCAATACTGGTAGGAGGAGGAGGAGACAGACCATGGGAACACCATTCTGTAATATCACGTGAGCAATATTAACAATCTCTAGCAAAATCCAGAGATGTATTAATTATTCTTAGGTCAATCGCTGCAAATGAAATCGTGTGCAGCTGGAGCAACTCTATTGCTGACATGTCTGGAGTAGTTCTAGTGACTGTGGACAATGCTATGGTGCAGAACAGCTCAGCCACTTACCAGTACCTCAATAACCCTGTCTATAGTAAACTACAACCTCAACAAACCATCAGATCGTGAGTGATGAGATGACGTGTGTCAATGCTCCTCTCCTCATCTTCCTGTCACATGCAGTGGTGGTATCAAACTCACATTCACTGGACAGTATCTCAATGTTTCACAGCAGCCAAGACTACAGTTCAACAATGGTCTACAGTCTACTACTGTTAGTATAATACAGTACTGTAGCTCATACTGTACTAGTGAGCTAGTCCTCTCTTTTTCAGGTAACGTGTCAGCTGCTATACAGCTCAGGCACAACTCTAATGTGTATAGCTCCTCCTCTGTCTGTATTGAACAGCTACACTGTTGTAATGGATGATGCACCTGGACCAGACAATTTAGACACCAATTTAAGGCTAACTTTGGCTGCTGATCCTAAGGTGATGCAACTCAAAAAGCGTTCAAAAAGAGTTGATTTGGGTGTGAATGATTCAACTATTAGTATTATAGTAAGTTAAGTATGTCTGCATCTAGAGTTTATGAACAGTTGCTGTTTTATGTATTCAGGGACAGCATATCACTAATGTAGAGAAGGAAGAGATCACAGTAATGGTGGGTAGGGACCAGTGTGTGGTCGAGGCTATTGCAGATACAATCATCACTTGCTATGCTCCTCAAAGAGATGCACCAGTAATAGAGAGTGTCACAGTGAGGACTTAATCTTCAAAAATCAATCTCTGTACTATTATCTTCTAGGTGTTCTTTGGACAGAATATCAACAGCAGTGTAGGTCAGCTTGAGTATATTTCCGATACTGCTGCTATTGCTGGAGGAGTTACTGGTGGAGTGGCTCTGATATTGATACTACTATTGGTCTTTTCTGCAATTTTATACTGCTGCTTGTCATCAATCTCTAAATATAAACATGAGCTTGAGCATGCACAGCAACCTGTATATGTGTAAGTTGAATTTCCTATTCAATCATGCATGTCTATATGAGCTGTCTCATACAGGTTTGTTCCTCCTGTTTTCACTCAAAGTGGTGAAATAGAGATGAAGAGTAACATAGGTTATCTGAAATCAGCTGGTATTGGTAGTTTACCACCACTTGAGGAGGTTGAGCATATTTATGATGAGCTCCCTTATGAAGAACCAACAGCAACACAGCATGAGTGTGGAGAAGAGAAAGACCACGAATATGTTAATGACCCTCAAGGTGAAGCCTACAAACAAGCCATTGATGAAGCAGTTATGAGAGATGATGATGGATACTATGTTAATGATGACTTGTTCCCTGATGAGTACCGGGTTACTGGAGGAAATGCTGCTACTGCTCAGGTGACAGTGAAGGAGACTGACAACAATAGGAACGATGATTAATCCAACTGAAGAAGCTGAAGAACATATTACTGACTAAAGTAGTAATGATTATTGTGCATAAGTAGCTAGCTTGTCTGAATGCTGATAGCAAATCATGTATTGAAAGAGAATTAAGAAGATTTTTATCGAAATCAAAAGGATGTAGGGTTGTGAAATCTACCACATGTCCACAATGTATTAGGGAGGCACGGTAGTGCCTCCCTATGTAGGGTTGAACGAGAAAAAGATGGCGGCTACATAGAATGTATTAGCATTCAAACGCTGTGCATGCACGTCAGGTGTCTGTCAACAGCAACTAGTTGAACTAGCTATAGTCAACCACAGCAGCCCCTGATGTAGGGATCTATGGTCTGTTAGCAAGTCGATCGTGTTACCATTCCATGCTTGTTCCTTGTTAGATTACATTGTGGACCAATGGTAGATTTCACAACCCTACATCTTTTTGATTTCGATAGAAATCTTTTTTATTATTTTTCTTTACTAACAAGGAACAAGCATGGAATGGTAACACGATTGACTTGCTAACAGACCATAGATTCCTACATCAGTGGCTGCTGTGGTTGATTATAGCTAGTTCAGCTATAGTTGCTGTTGACTGACACCTGTTCAGCTTGTGAAACAATATTGATTTTTACAGCCACTGATTTTAATTCTCTTGTTTGTGTCCTTTTTTCTTTTTCAGTGAAGTGCAGTTCAATATCATACACATACTGAGCCGACTTTATTTCCACCATTGGTTTAGTTTTCTTGTTCTTGATGGCTTTTCTTAATTATTAACAATTTTAAATGTTATGCTGTACATATCAGCTCGCCTACTCATGCATGCATGCAGTGCATACGAGCCCCGCCCACACTTGTTTGTAGCAGAATCTGGCAAGCGCAGAATGGTGATCCTATTCTAGCTTACCGTTCTTTGATGACTCCAGACAAATAAATATTATGTTTTCTCCGTCTTCCATACATACAGCGCGGCGATACTCAGGCTAGTGCTTGGTCACGTGCGCTCGCTAGTCACGTGCGTATTGCGCAATCACAACAATGGCGTCTAACACTTAGCTGACACAGTCGCGTCGCTAGAGCGCGCAAAATTGCCCGGTTACGTGGATTTATTTGCAACAAGCCCACGCCCACGCACACAGGCCTTACTACTAGGATTCAGACCTTTCGAGCTACTGTTCTCTTATACAGCGCTATACAGAATAGAACGGTAATTAAGCCACAATCTAGTTGAGCACAATCACGTTTACACAGTGCTATGCACTCAAAACAGTATTATGACTAAAAAGAAAAAAGGACACAAACAAGAAATTAAAAAGATTTGTATCGAAATCAAAAGGATGTAGTGATGAAGAAATCTACCACTGGTTCACAATGTAAACCAACAAGGAACAAGCATAGAATGGTAACACGATTGACTTGCTAACAGACCATAGATCCCTACATCAGTGGCTGCTGTGGCCAGACTATAGCTAGTTAAGCTATTTACTGTTGACTGACACTTTGAATAGAATTCAGCTTGTGACAAAAATATTGATCTTATGTACAGCCACAGATGTAGGGATCTATGGTCTGTTAGCAAGTCAATCGTGTTACCATTCTATGCTTGTTCCTTGTTGGTTTACATTGTGAACCAGTGGTAGATTTCTTCATCACTACATCCTTTTGATTTCGATAGAAATCTTTTTAATTTCTTGTTTGTGTCCTTTTTTCTTTTTAGTGAAGTGCAGTTCAATATCATGCATGTACGGAGAAGTCTTTGTTTCCACCATTAGTTTAGTATTCCTGTTGTTGATGGCTTTTCTTAAACTTGTAGCTAAAATCATATATCAGGTCTGCCTAGTATCAGGTCTGCCTAGTCGCCTACGCATGTATGCAGTGCATACGAGCCCCGCCCACACTTGCTTGTAGATCTACACGGCGGTTATAACTATCTGGCAAGTGCAGAATGGCGATCCTACACGAGCTTACCGTTCTTCGAAGACTCCAGACAAATGCCGGGTGTGTGTTCTCCGTGATAGTGATCCAATCATCCACACGGCGCAGCGATACCATACTTTAGCTGCTTGGTCACGTCCACTACCCATTGCTAATTGGTCACGTGCGTATTGCGCAATCACAATAATGGCGTCTAACACTAAGCTGACAATGGATCACGATCGAGAAATCGCGGAACTTAGATCGCCGTTACGCTAAAAACAAAGCTCAAAAGGCACATGCCAGGAGAATTTCACGACTGTTCGTGGATGTTTTGGTCTCGGCACTGCTCGCGTAAAGGCGCTAGGCGAGTTGAAGAAAGAAGAAAGAAAGAAGAAAACGAAGATGACGAAACTCGATTTTCACCGTTTACAGGTTCGTCACTTTAGTAACAATTTCGAGCAATCTCCTTGCTACTGTAAGATGGGGCAACGCCAGAGAGCAGATCTAAGTGTCTCAAGACGTCTAAAATTCAACACCAGGCGAAATATCAGCGCTTGAACGCTAATACATTGTATGTAGCCGCCATCTTGTTTTCTCGTTCATCCCTACATAGGGAGACACTACCGTGTCTCCCTAATAACTAGCTTACATACTGATGAATTGTAATATGCAGACAGAATAGGTGTCCCAGCAAGTGTATGTCAAGAATATTAACTACAAAAACATCATTCCACAGGAGGCCATTTTTACTACAAGCAGTACAGTCAAGCATGCTATGCACTTCATAATGATTATCATTAGGTGCATTCATGAGTCAAAGAGCACAGAGTAGTGCATGTCAGTCAACCAGCAGTGGTGAAGTATGTCTTCTTTGTGGCAGCAAACAAGGTACGTACACCACGTACCTTAGGGCTGAGGAGAGAAAGAGAAGAATTTTGTAGAGAAACATTTAGAAGGCACTAGCAAACAGTACTACTACTCTCCTTCAATTACATTTGACTTTATTTACATTTCAATTTTTGATTGTTTATATACATGTATGTATAATAATGACATAGTCAATATTGAATCACTATTATGCTGAATAAAAGCTGAGCACAATTCTGTTTCCAAACGTATTTTTCGCACAATCTTATTTATGTAGTATCTAATAGCATAGACAAATAGTTTTTAACGTTATTTTTACTGTCCCGCTTACCACTCTTCA
>OZ024785.1:14511099-14568264 GCA_964017065.1 Haliclona indistincta | reverse complement strand
AGTCAACAGCAACTAGCTGAACTAGCTAGTGAACCAACCACAGGCAGCCACTGATGTAGGGATCTATGGTCTGTTAGCAAGTCAATCGTGTTACCATTCCATGCTTGTTCCTTGTTAGTTTACATTGTGGACCAGTGGTAGATTTCACAACCCTACATCCTTTTGATTTCGATAGAAATCTTTTTAATTTTCTTGTAAACAATGGACTAGGTATTAACCCATTGTGACACCGATTTGTTCGTGGTACATAACTGGCACATTTTTATGCATGCTTGATTTTACAGTAAATTCTAGTCTAGCCGCTAGCCCTCTTTTCGCTAATAATTAATGGGCGGGGTCACGGCAAGGCGAAAAGAGGGTCTAGCAAAACTCGCAAGTCAATGAGTTTCAACTGACCAATCAGATTTTTCGTGTATATAGTAGCCCCAAAATGTTAAGGAGAAGGCGTACACGTGGTTTTCATTGCCATGTCGGTGTGTCAACAGTTCAATAGCAGCGGCTAACTGTTGACACACCGACATGGCAATGAAAACCACGTGTACACGCCTTCTCCTTAACATTTTGGGGCTACTATATACACGAAAAATCTGATTGGTCAGTTGAAACTCATTGACTTGCGAGTTTTGCTAGACCCTCTTTTCGCCTTGCCGTGACCCCGCCCATTAATTATTAGCGAAAAGAGGGCTAGCGGCTAAAACTAAGTAAATTCATGCTTAACAGAGTATGGAAAACTTTGTTTTGTCATGCAGGTGTGCATGAATGACATATGACTAACCTCCATGATGGTGAGATAAGCTCCCTCCATTAGCCATTATCTCATCACGAGCTGATGCCTGTTGGTAAAACAATAACATAACATAGATCAAGAGCCCTACCCACTAGTTACAAAAATGAATCATTGCTGGTACTATAAGGCACAATGCAAGCAAACCTGCTTGTGGCTGGGCTAGAAACATGAAGACCCTAGGCCTATATCCTCTCTGTAGCAGAACCCTAGGCCTATCCTCTCTGTGGCAGAACCCTAGGCCCAGCTCTCTGTGGCAGTTGCATGATAACTGTATAGTTGTGTGTTACAGCATCTTTTAGTGTTCTCCTTCCAAGAAGATGATGGTAGTGTCAGAGGTGAAGTAGTGGCATATCTGGTGTGGAGGACATTGACCAGCTGCATCATCAGCTGTGACATAGTAGACATCAGTGGTGATGAAAGCAGTGGAAAATACAGCAAAAAACAGCAGCAACACTAGTAGCGCAGCTATCATGCAGCTAGTCAGTGCCGGTCCTATGTATTGATCAATGCTGCCAGATAGACCAAATGAGTCTTGATGATTGAGCGTATATGTAACATCACAGTGTCATAACTGAGACACGCAATATGCATTTGTAAGTTTAACCAATTTCACACTTGTTCATTGAGTAATTGACAATTATTAGCCGTTTTTTATAACATTAACATACTAAAGAAAGTACAAAAATGTAGTGTTAAAATTTCTGCTCCTCGTTGTCATGGTAACAAGTTACCACAGCCGAACACATTGGTAGGATCTATTTGTTGTTTGAGAGCTCTAATCATGTCCACTCCTAGACCAGAGAGACTCTGCTCCATCCATTGCTTACGTATCTTACCAACTGAACAATAATTATGATAAACAATAAAACAGTGATAACGTCACACATTATTTAATGTAGAGATCTATTCAATAATAAACAGTATTGCAGAAGTTTCATGGAGAAAACAATTTTCAAAATTACATGCTATTCAGATTTCAGAGTAACAACAAAAATAGAGCACCATTAAAGGGACATTCATGTAAATATTCTCCAGCAAAACTTCCCACTTGTATCCTGTTATGAGCATACTGCATCACATTGCTGCTATAGTCGTCATAAGCAGGTCAATAATGGGACTATTGTCTGAGCATGAGTCACCTGAATGCACCATGTGCCACTATAAACAATACCATGCAGCTGGACTAGGTATTAACCCATTTGACACCGATTTGTTCGTGGTACATAACTGGCACATTTTATATGCATGCTTGATTTTACAGTAAATTCATGCTTAACAGAGTATGGAAAAATTTTGTTCTGTAATGCAGGTGTGCATTGTTGGATCATTCAGTTTGTGCCATCTCTACCAGCAGCATGCACTGAGTTAATAACAAGAAAATTAAAAAGATTTCTATCGAAATCAAAAGGATGTAGAGTAGTGAAATCTGCCACTGGTACACAATGTAAACTAACAAGGAACAAGCATGGAATGCTAACACGATTGATTTGCTAACAGACCATAGATCCCTACATCAGTGGCTGCTGTGGTTGACTATAGCTAGTTCAGCTAGTTGCTGATGACTGACACCTAACGTGCATCCAGCTTGGGACGAAATATTGATCTTATATACAGCCACTGATGTAGGATCTATGGTCTGTTAGCAAATCAATCGTGTTAGCATTCCATGCTTGTTCCTTGTTAGTTTACATTGTGGACCAGTGGCAGATTTCACAACCCTACATCCTTTTGATTTCGATAGAAATCTTTTTAATTTTCTTGTTTGTGTCCTTTTTTCTTTTTCAGTGAAGTGCAGTTCAATATCATGCACGTACTGAGCTGTCTTTGTTTCAACCATTGGTTTAGTTTTCCTGTTGCTGATGGCTTTTCTTTATTATTAAGAATTTTAAACTTGTAGCTAAAAATAATTGTTATATCAGCTCGCCTACGCATGCATGCATGCAGTGGACACGAGCCCCGCCCACGCTTGCTTGTAGACCTGTACGGCGGTTATAATTATCTGGCAAGCGCAGAATGGTGATCCTATACGAGCTTACCGTTCTTCGAAGACTCCAGACAAATATGTGTTCTCAGTGATCCATACGGCGCGGCGATACTCAAGCTAGTGCTTGGTCACGTGCGCTAACCACTCAATTGCGTATTGCGCAATCACAATAATGGCGTCTAATACTTAGCTGACAATGGATCACGATCGAGAAATCGCTGAATTTATATCGCCGTTTCGCTAAAAACAAAGTTCAAAAGGCACTTCCCAGGAGAATTTCACGACTGTTCGAGGGTGTTTTGGTCTCGGCATTGCCCGCGTAAAGGCGCTAGACGCGCTGAAGAAAGAAAGAAAGACAGAAAAAAGAAAGAAAGAAAGAAAGAAAGGAAGGAAGGAAGGAAGGAAGGAAGGAAGGAAGGAAGGAAGGAAGGAAGGAAGGAAGGAAGGAAGGAAGAAAGAAAGAAAGAAAGAAAGAAAGAAAGAAAGAAAGAAAGAAAGAAGAAAGATGAACAATTCGCGTGGGCGGCGATTTCAGTTTACCATTTTAGAAACGTCTGCCCGCTTCGCCAAAGGCATTTCCATGCTCAGAACAATCGCCTGATCATTCCTAGATGTCTGGAATCTCGAGAAACGCTAAAACAGCGAAGATCTGCAACGGCCTCCCTGAGAGTCGCCATCAGTCTTGATTTTTGTCGTCTAGGAAGCAGTCCCGGCGACTTTCATAGACTTCCTACAAGCGCTTGCACTTCAGATTCCCTCAGAGATAGTTAAAATGCAGTAGAAATGTATAACAGTAGAGATATGTGCGAAAACTCATTTTCACACATGAGTAGCCGCTGTAGTGTTATGTTATTGTATTATGTGTTAATTACTCTGCCATGTCCCACTATTGCTAGATGGACTGTAGGATTTAAATGCTGTACTTATTGTGAATATAAGATCACTATTATGTTACCGAGTCTAGTTCAGTTATATACCGAACCCTCGAACGCTACATGGTGGCAGCGGTGCTCTCGGCTCTCCCGGAGTAACCTCACTATTATCGAAAACAAAATCTCTCGGCTCTCCCGGAGTAACCCCACTATTTTTGAAGACAAATCTCTCGGCTCTCCCGGAGTAACCTCGCTATTTTCGAAGACAAAGTCTCTCGGCTCTCCCCGAGCAATACCATCGACGGCAAAGCTCTCTCACTCTCAAGATTGGTCTCGACTCCTGTCAGTACGACAAGTCCTTCTGTCCTCACTGAACCTCTGCTTTTTGAACTACTACACTCTCAACAATCTAACAGCAAGTCACGATGGCAAAACCAGCACTCGGATTGTCCCCTCCAGAGCCATTTTCCTTCAATAAACCAGAAGAATGGAACAGATGGATCAGGAGATTTGAAAGATTTCGCGCAGCATCCGGACTGACTGAGCAATCAGAAGCAGCTCAACTCAACATGCTAATTTACTCGATGGGAGACCAGGCGGACGATATTCTCCAATCTTTCACATTCAATGCGGACAAAGGAGAGAATGAGAAATCATATGAATCAGTCAAGAAGAAGTTTAACGAACACTTCATACCAAAACGGAACGTCATCTACGAACGAGCAATGTTCAACTCCAGGAAACAGCAACCAGGCGAGCCCGTGGACTCATTCGTCACATCACTCTACACTCTGGTGGAACACTGTGACTACAAAGGATTGAGAGATGAAATGATCAGGGATCGAATTGTTGTTGGGATCTGCGATGCTAAACTATCTGAGAAGCTGCAGTTGGATAGAGAGCTCACACTCGAGACAGCGGTTACACAAGTCAGACAAAAAGAAGTCATTAGACAGCAGCAGTCTACACTTAGAGGATCAGGAGGTGACGATACAGTAGCAGCAGTGCACAAGGACAGAGCTCCACGAGATAGAAGCAACAGAGAAGAGAATTGCCCATGGTGTGGAAGGGCACCAAAGCATGACAGGCAATACTGCCCAGCCAGAGAAGCGAACTGCAGAAAATGCGGGAAAAGAGGCCACTACCAAGTAGTATGCAGATCCACAGCCAAAGTTTCTGCCATCCAAGAAATGATAGTACCTGACGCCTTTCTAGGAGCAGTGGCAACCGACAACTACGACGAACGCTGGACGATAATTCTACAGCTCAACAACAAGCCAGTCAAGTTCTGTATCGACACAGGAGCAGACGTATCATTAATCTCTGAGCAAGTTTTGAAGAAGATAGGCAAGCCTCCACTTCAACCATCAGACAGGAATCTCAAGTGCCCAGACACCCACTCATTGTCAGTCAGAGGAATGCTGACAGCTCAAATCAAGAGCCAATCTAACCAAGTACAAGAACCCATCTACATTGTGCGAGGGTTGACAAGGTCTCTACTCGGAAAACCAGCCATTGAGCATCTGAACCTCATCAGTCGCATCGACGCAGTGAACGAACAGGAACTCAATCCATTCACACAGTTCCCTAAGCTATTCACAGGTCTAGGAGAACTACAAGGAGACTACAACATCCAGCTCGAACCGGGAGCCAAGCCATTCGCAATATCTACGCCCAGAAGAGTTGCAGTTCCACTCCTTCCGGCTGTCAAAAAAGAACTCCAGCGGATGGAATCACTGGGGGTAATCAAGAAGGTTGAAGAGCCTACAGATTGGTGCGCTGGGATGGTGGTAGTACCTAAAGAAAAAGGAAAAGTTCGAATCTGTGTTGACCTGAGCAGACTGAACCAGAGTGTGAAACGAGAACTTCACCCACTACCAGTAGTTGATCAAGTTTTAGCACAGCTAACTGGAGCTAAAGTAATGAGCAAGCTCGACGCCAACTCAGGTTTTTGGCAGATACCCCTTTCACCAGAATCAGCAAAGCTCACTACCTTCATCACCCCTTTTGGGCGTTATTGTTTCCATCGTCTTCCATTTGGAATTTCTTCAGCACCAGAACACTTTCAAAGAAGAATGTCTGATATCCTTACAGATATACCAGGGGTCGTGTGTATGATGGACGACATCTTGATTCATGGGAAGACACGAGAGGAACATGACGTACATCTGAGAGACGTCCTCAACCGATTGCAAGATGCTGGAATGACACTAAACAAGGAGAAGTGCCAATTCGCCCAGACATCTCTCAAGTTTTTAGGACACATCATTGACAGTGATGGGATCAGACCAGACCCGGACAAAGTCCAAGCAATCCTAGACATCCAGACACCGGCCAATGTTGGAGATTTGCGACGCTACCTAGGAATGGTCAACCATCTCAGCAAATTCGCCCCTAACCTTGCCGAAGTCACACAGCCGATGCGAGAGCTGCTGGTGAAAAAGAACACATGGATATGGGAAGACGCACAGCAAAAAGCATTTGAAGAAACCAAAAAGCTACTGACAGAGAGCCCAGTACTCACTCTTTTTGATCCTAATCACCACACAGTTGTTTCAGCCGATGCTTCGTCCTTTGGTCTTGGTGCAGTTTTGTTACAGAAGAGCCACCAAGAAGAGGAGTACAAGCCAGTTGCATTCATCTCAAGATCAATGACACAGACAGAACAAAGATATGCTCAGATTGAGAAAGAAGCTCTTGCGTTCACATGGGCATGTGAACGTCTGTCTGACTACCTGATTGGACTGAAGTTCCACATCTGGACCGACCACAAGCCTCTAGTGCCACTGTTCAGCACCAAAGAGCTAGAGCAAGTACCCATCAGAGTGCAGCGATTTCGACTTCGGATGATGCGGTACAACTTCACTATTTCCCATGTGCCTGGCAAGACGTTGACAACAGCAGACACACTCTCTAGATCGACAGCCAAGAGCCTCCCAAATACAGAAGATGACCTAGAGCAAGAAAGTGATGCTTATGTGAAATTGGTGATGCAGAGTCTACCAGCAACAGAGAGGAGAATGAAACAGATCAAGGAATCTCAGCAAAGAGACGAAACATGTCAGCTAGTCTCTACCTACTGTCTTACTTCTTGGCCAGACAAGAAATCTGCACCATTCACAGTTTTGCCCTATCTACCCCTTGCAGCTGAGTTCTCTATTGTCGATGGAATACTCATGAGAGGAAGCCGCATTGCTATCCCAAAGCCACTACAGAAAGAACTACTGGAGAGGATACACACATCAGGACACCAAGGGATCAATAAATGTCGCGAAAGAGCCAGACAATCAGTATGGTGGCCAGGTCTTTCAACACAACTTGAGGAGCTGGTCAAGGCCTGCAGGACCTGCTGCATTCATCAGCAACAAAGAGCGGAACCACTAATACCATCGGAACTTCCTGAACTCCCATGGCAGAAAGTCGGAACAGATCTGTTTGAGTGGAAGAATCACAGCTATCTACTTATTGTCGACTACTACTCCAGGTTCATCGAAATTGCCTTGCTCAACCAAACTACAGCACAGGAAGTAATCCGACACACAAAAAGCATATTCGCAAGACATGGAATTCCGGAACTGGTCATCTCTGATAACGGTCCACAGTATACTTCAGACGCTTATGAAGAATTCTCCAAGGAGTACCAGTTTCAACACGAGACAAGCAGTCCATACTTTCCACAAAGCAATGGTGAAGCTGAGCGAGCCGTGAAAATAATCAAGGAGATGCTGAAGAAAAACGATGATCCATACCTGGCAATTCTGGCATACAGAACTACACCTATACAAGGAGGACAATACAGCCCAGCTGAGCTTCTGATGAATCGTATGTTGCGAACAACACTTCCCACAACCCGCAAACAGAGAGTCCCTCAAGTTCCAGATCAAAAGACAGTCAAAACCAGAGATGAGCGAGAGAAACTCAGACAGAAGCACAACTTTGATAAACATCATGGAACGAGACCACTACCAGCAGTACAACCAGGAACCAAAGTATGGATCCCAGCAAGACAGATGGAAGGAACAGTACATGAAGAAGTAGCCCCTCGTTCCCTAACAGTGACTACAGAAGAAGGATCAGAACTAAGACGAAATAGAAGATACCTCATCCAACTACCAACGGAAACGCCGACACAACATGAACAGGAACAACCACCAACGAACTCACCACAGAAAGAAGAGATTCGTAGAAGCACTCGACCTTCAGTCCGACCAACTCGCTTCGCACCATTTGTAGAACACTGACATTTGAAGAGAGGGAGATGTAGTGTTATGTTATTGTATTATGTGTTAATTACTCTGCCATGTCCCACTATTGCTAGATGGACTGTAGGATTTAAATGCTGTACTTATTGTGAATATAAGATCACTATTATGTTACCGAGTCTAGTTCAGTTATATACCGAACCCTCGAACGCTACAGCCGCCATCTTAGTTCGATGTCATCCCTACATATCATTGCCGATCGGCAATGATAATGAGGTTTCTATAGCTGTGGAAACAAAACAAATGTACTACATGCAGGCCTTGCATATAGGCATCTTGTATGGTAAATAATGTCATAATTTAACACATACAGTGGCTTATGATACAAGTCAGTAATTACTACAGATAGCTATAGAAGCAAAACAACATCTGTTCTTCATGCAGAGCCCGGAATTCTGGAACATGCCCCATGCAGCAGTGGTCTGTAAACAACACCAAACAGACATGCATGGGTTTTCTTAGAAACATGTCAACCTAGAACAATAAAAGCAGCTAGCCATGGTTGAATGTGCATTGATGCATGTGTAGATCATGATGTCTCCACTGCAGCACACTGGTTCATTCAGTGTTTCTATCACTACAAGAAAAGGATGGTTACCCGTGGTTTTCCACTGTTCAGTATAACTAGGTTACCCTGGGGAATTCTGCACACAGTATAACTTGTACAGTATAACCACGGTGCAACTACCGAATAACTAACTACGTTGGTTATCCTGGTTGTACTGCGCTGCGGTGGACCTGCATAACCATTGGTTAAGACCACATCCTGCTAGATATAATGAAAGGTGTGGTAGTAACACCTACATCAAGATGGCGATCATGGCAGTGGAGAGGTATTACAATAGTCATAAAACGCACAAGGACCCGATCTAAGGACCCGCGATCTTTAACCCGTCCGCCCATTTACAATCGCGATCGCGCAGCGCAGCGACTTCGCGTCTTCCCTTCTACTACTCAGTTCACCTTGTTACTTGATGTAATGTTACTGTACTACTCTGGTAGTCTCTACTAACTCTATTCTTGCACTCAGAATAGTTAGATCTATTTAAAGCATGCTGGTGATGTGTTACCAGCACTGTGATTGCAGTAGCAATCCAGGTATTGTATTCGATAACGACCCACACTTGTAACTTGATGTAGAAAAAAGCTAATCTCACTGGGCTGCTCTGGCAGTCTCTACTAATTCTATTCTTGCTGTCTGAAAAGTTAGACCTATTTTAAGCATGTTTGTGATGTGTTACCAGCACTGTGATTACAGCAGCAATCATGGGTATTGTATTCGATAAGGACCCACACTTGTAACTTGGAATAAGATAATATCACCAGACTGCACTGGCAGTATCTACTAACTCTAGTCTTGCTGTGTGAAAAGATAGATCCTTTTAAAGCATGCTGGTGATGTGTTACCAGCACTGTGATTGCAGTAGCAATCAAGGTATAGTATTCGATAAGGACCCACACTTGTAACTTGATGTAGAAATAGCTAATCTCACTGGGCTGCTCAGGCAGTCTCTAATAATTCTATTGTTGCTGTCTGAAAAGTTAGACCTATTTTAAGCATGCTGGTGATGAGTTACCAGCACTGTGATTGCAGTAGCAATCCAGGTGTTGTATTCGATAAGGACCCACACTTGTAACTTGATGTAGGAATAAGCTAATGTCACTGGGCTGCTCTGGCAGTCTCTACTAACTCTAGTCTTGCTGTGTGAAAAGTTAGATCATTTTAAAGCATGCTGGTGATGTGTTACCAGCACTGTGATTACAGCAGCAATCATAGGTATTGTATTCGATAAGAACCCACACTTGTAACTTGATGTAGGAATAAGATAATTTCACTAGACTGCTCTGGCAGTCTCTACCAACTCTATTCTTGCTGTCTGAAAGGTTAGATCACTTTAAAGCATGCTGGTGATGTGTTACCAGCACGATGATTGCAGTAGCAATCCAGGTATTGTATTCGATAAGGACCCACACTTGTAACTTGATGTAGGAATAAGCTAATGTCACTATAGACTGCTCTGGCAGTCTCTAATAACTCTATTCTTGCTGTCTTAAAGGTTAGGTCTTTTAAAGCATGCTGGTGATGTGTTACCAGCACTATGATAACCGCAACAATCATAAGTAATGTATTCGATAAGGACCCACACTTGTAACTTGATGTAGGGATAAGATAATATCACTAGACTGCTCTGGCAGTCTCTACTAACTCTAGTCTTGCTGTGTGAAAAGATAGATCCTTTTAAAGCATGCTGGTGATGTGTTACCAGCACTGTGATGGCAGTAGCAATCCAGGTATTGTATTCGATAAGGACCCACATTTGTAACTTGATGTAGAAAAAAGCTAATCTCACTGGGCTGCTCTGGCAGTCTCCACTAATTCTATTCTTGCTGTCAGAAAAGTTAGACCATTTTTAAGCAAGTTGGTGATGTGTTACCAGCACTGTCATTGCAGTAGCAATCCAGGTATTGTATTCGATAAGGACCCACACTTGTTACTTGATGTAGAAATAAGCTAATCTCACTGTACTACTCTGGTAGTCTCTACTAACTCTATTCTTGCACTCAGAATGGTTAGATCTGTTTAGAGCGTGTTGGTGATGTGTTACCTGCACTGTGATTACAGTAGCCGACATTAGCTTATTTCTACATCAAGTTACAAATGTGGGTCCTTATCGAATACAATACCTGGATTGCTAATGCAATCACAGTGCTGGTAACACATCACCAGCAAGCTTTAAAAGATCAAACTTTTCACACAGCAAGACTAGAGTTAGTAGAGACTGCCAGAGCAGTCTAGTGAAATTATCTAATTCCTACATCAAGTTACAAGTGTGGGTCCTTATCGAATGCAATACCTATGGTTGCTAATGCAATCACAGTGCTGGTAACACATCACCAGCATGCTTTAAACAGATGCAACTTTTCACACAGCAAGAATAGAGTTAGTAGAGACTGCCAGAGCAGCCCAGTGACATTATCTTATTGTTAGATCAAGTTACAAGTGTGGGTCCTTATCGAATACAATACCTATGATTGCTGCTGCAATAACAGTGCTGGTAACACATGACCAGCATGCTTAAAATAGGTCTAACTTTTCAAACAGCAAGAATAGAATTAGTAGAGACTGCCAGAGAAGCCCAGTGAGATTAGCTTATTTCTACATCAAGTTACAAGTGTGGGTCGTTATCGAATACAATACCAGGATTGCTACTGCAATCACAGTGCTGGTAACACATCACCAGCGTGCTTTAATAGGATCTAACTTTTCACACAGCAGACTAGAGTTAGTAGAGACTGCCAGAGCAGTCTACTGAAAATATCTTATTCCTACATCAAGGTACAAGTGTGGGTCCTCATCGAATACAATACCTACATGTATGATTGCTACTGCAATCACAGTGCTGGTAACACATCACCAGCATGCTTTAAAAGGATAGAACTTTTCACACAGCAAGACTAGAGTTAGTAGAGACTGCCAGAGCAAATTATCTTATTCCTACATCAAGTTACAAGTGTGGGTCCTTATCGAATTCAATACCTATGATTGCTACTGCAATCACAGTGCTGGTAACACATCACCAGCATGCTTTAAACAGATCTAACTTTTCACACAGCAAGAATAGAGTTAGTAGAGACTGCCAGAGCAGTCCAGTGATATTAGCTTATTCCTACATCAAGTTACAAGTGTGGGTCCTTATCGAATGCATTACCTATGATTGTTGCGGTTATCACAGTGCTGGTAATACATCACCAGCATGCTTTAAAAAGATCTAACCTTTCAGACAGCAAGAATAGAGTTAGTAGAGACTACCAGAGCAGCCCAGTGACATTAGCGTATTCCTAGATCAAGTTACAAGTGTGGGTCCTTATCGAATACAATACCTATGATTGCTGCTGTAATCACAGTGCTGGTAACACATCACCTGCATGCTTTAAAAGGATCTAACTTTTCACACAGCAAGACTAGAGTTAGTAGAGACTGCCAGAGCAGTCTAGTGAAATTATCTTATTCCTACATCAAGTTACAAGTGTGGGTCCTTATCGAATACAATACCTATGATTGCTGCTGTGATCACAGTGCTGGTAACACAACACCAGCATGCTTAAAAAAGGTCTAACTTTTCAAACAGCAACAATAGAATTAGTAGAGACTGCCAGAGAAGCCCAGTGAGATTAGCTTATTTCTACATCAAGTTACAAGTGTGGGTCCTTAGCGAATACAATACCTATGATTGCTGCTGTAATCACAGTGCTGGTAACACATCACCAGCATGCTTAAAATAGGTCTAACTTTTCAGACAGCAAGAATAGAACTAGTAGAGACTGCCAGACCAGCCCAGTGAGATTAGCTTATTTCTACATCAAGTTACAAGTGTGGGTCCTTATCGAATACAATACCTGGATTGCTGCTGTAATCACAGTGCTGGTAACACATCACCAGCATGCTTTAAATAGATCTAACTATTCTGAGTGCAAGAATAGAGTCAGTATATACTGCCAGAGTAGTACAGTAACATTACATCAAGTAACAAGGTGAACTGAGTAGTAGAAGGGAAGACGAGAACTCGCTGCGTTGCGCGATCGCGATGGCAAATGGGCGGACGGGTTAAAGATCGCGGGTCCTTAGGTCGGGTCCTTGTGCGTTTTTTGACTGTTATAATACCTCCAGTGGAGGCGAGTGTGCAGGGCAGGCCAGCGATAGCGCTACTACGATCGTTAGCTGTTATTGATAAGGCTATGATGAGCAGCATATTATTACGAGCTGTACGTTATTTTCTGTAGTACAGAAGTAGTTGGAAGGTATGTTGCATAAATAGCCTCTAGATCTGTAAGAATCTGGTATAAATCTCTCCTATCTTTTTTATCTCACCATTATTTGTCTCTCCTGATCTCTCTCTCTCTCCCTCTGTCTCTCTCGTCATGCACATTCACTCGATCACTAGTGGTATTTCAGTTTTTATTATCACTAAATCCCTATGGCCTGTACATGCTTTCATACTGAAAAGTGACTCAAAGTTAAGTGCGTGTCCTTCAGTACCTATACTCTAGCTATGCCTATCACCAGGATTCCTTTTGCTCTATACTAGCTAGTTATTGAATCTCGATCTGTTATATGGTTCTGCCTTGGTTCATCATTTAGTGTAGATTTGTCCTCCATAAGCACGTCATTTTTGTCAACTAACTACCACAATAATATTTAACATTGTTTACACACCTGTAACTACTAGAATTATTATACTGGCTTAACTAGTGTTTTCACTTTTTCTAGATCACCCAACTAGTCCTTGATCGAGGTGCAGCTATGTCAATTCTGACGGCATTGAAAACAACAAACTGATTGTTGACTGATTCTATGCAATGTTGACTGAAGAGACCAACTTTGAAACATTGTCTACCTAAATCACTACGGACAGACTCAGTCAATGAATGTGTTCCATTGATACATTATGTTGTTGATTCTCTTCACCTGTGAAGTTGATTTTTAAATTGAGGCTATTTTTAATAGTGTCGGACAACAAGCATGCACACAGATGCCTTGTGACAGGTGCCAGATTCAAGCTTAGCTGCATAAAATAAGTTATTATACCACTGTAATCAACATTATAATGCAAAAGTTAATTACGCGCTAAACATTCCGCGCGAATTGATCCCATTGGTCAGCTGATTGGCGCCAAAACGTACTCGTCCGCCATCTTGCACGCAACGTGGTGGAGGGATTTGGCGTGTTCTTTCAGCAGAGCTTGCTCAGTTGCTTATAGGCAAGGGAACAGGTTACTGATGTGTGAATCTAGTGTAACTATTGCTGTTTTACAGATGCCGTGTCAAATGGAACTGATGCTAAAGCTTAAACGTTGTCACCAAAATACTTAGTCTGGAGACCCGCCCCTTTCGCATTAAGAGGAAAGGGTCTGGTCGCTTCAGCATACAGTACCTGTACCACAGCGCAGGGATTCTTGAGGTCCAATCAGATTGCAGAAACGCACGGCAGAATCAATAAATAATGAATATTCATAAGCTACGAACGTTCGCCTAGAAATCACGCCGTATTGGCTGCAGTAAACGCGCTGTACACCTGTTGTGACCATGCAAATGTCACGAACGAGCTACTGAACGTAATGGTTGTAAGTAAGAATGCTAGAGCTGGCTTGTACGCTCGACTTTGTAACTTAGGTTGTAAACACGGTACAGAAAGTGTCTATGCTTTGCCTGCTTTCATTGGCGCTTGAATAAGATGTCATAGTTTAATTTTTAAGCTGACCGAAGGTTGCTTCTTCCGCCGATTTTGTGAGCTAGATCGATAAAGAAAACAGCACACTGACTGCCGCCATTTTGTTACTAATTAACACGTGAAAATGTGACGTAATTTAAATTCCACTGGTACAACTGATTGGTACTTAAGGTGGCGGGTGCGTATGAATATCATTAATTTTGGATTTTTTTTTTTCTTTCTTTGTTTATTAAATTCTTATGCATGAAAGAGTTATCAAACTTTAGCTGCGTATTAAAGTAAGTATCTACTATATAAATAGAAAGTCTAGAATGTAAAGAACAGCATTTAGTGCGCTGTTCGCCTCTTCCAAGGTGACTGGCCTTCTGTGACGTCTCATTTTCACGAGCTTCGTTTTACAGGAGAAATAATCGTTGTGGAGCTTTGCCTGGCTGTCAGCTTCAGAACTATGCATGGATTACCAGATATTCAGCTCGTGGGGCCAGTAACCAGTTAGTGGGCACGATCAGGAACCTTCTCCAGAGCGCTACTGAGCGAAGGGACCGACTTGGGCGAAATGAATGCATAGTTTTACAGAGGGGGCGGAGCTAAAGGTCACAGCCGAATACTATCTAAAAATAGCTAAGAATGTGGAAACGAGACGTCATAATAGGTTGTGTATTTTTATTGTCCTAGCCATCATCATTCTAGTTTACTTTAGTTAATAAATAAAAATAATTATTATTAATTAACTGGTGCTAGCTTCCGGTACCGGTTGTGCAGCATCGTGTTCTTTCTGTGACTCGGGGTGTGGCGGTTCTCTGATCGCTTGTCCACTGGTGAAGCGCGGCAGAGCTAATTCCGGAAGGACAGCTTTCTTGTAGAAAGCCACTATCTTTGGCTTGGCGATTCCCCAGAACTGTGAGTCGGCAGTGATGCGCTCTACTGATATTCCTTTAGGAGTCCAGATTACGAAGTCACACCACTGCCTCTTCGTGATTGCAAGCGTTCCCTGGACCTGGTAGTAGTAACTGTGGTTCGCTTTGAGCTTTAGAGCTCCTGAACTTGACAGCGACGAACAGAAACTCCCCGGCTTTGCTGCTGTTGCTGCTTCTTCAGGAGTCATGGCTTGTGCCGTGTATGGACACTTGAATTCTGCTATGCCTGCGCTTGAGATGTTGACGATGGCATCAGGGCTGCATCCTAAACAGGGATTCTCCACATCCACCACTAGACCAGAGTCAACCACCTCAGCATTGAGGTGACCTTCTTTCTTAAGGTAGCTAATGTAGGCTGACCTGGCATCTTTCTCATGGGTTTTACCCCAGCGTATCTCCTTGGTTTCCACATGCTTAGTGTAAAGCAGCGACTTTACGAGATTCAAGACTGGTGTTGTTGCTCGACGCTTGGCAACTCGTCCGAAATTAGATGCCGTGATCCTGATTCTGCGGTGATAGAACCAGAGACCTACTTCTGCTTGTCCTCGGGTATCTCTTTCTATGTCAGTTGCTTGGTTCTGAGTCACCGCTACCTCTCTCTCAAAATACTCTTCGCAGAGCCTTGTCAAATCAGCTTGAGTGACATCGGGTTGTTGTGAGTTAGGACCATAGTGGTGATCTGTTGTCGTGGTAGTGGAGTACCGTGCTGCCTTCCTCTGAGAACTGTACTCTGTGGACTTTTTCCGAACACGGTCTTTTTCCAGTTCTCTTTGCTGTTTTGTTACATGGCTTTGAAGTACCTGTATTCATAATTGGTAAGTATAATACACTCACTATAATAATAGTATTTTTGCATGTACATGTAAATTGTAAGTGTATATTGCATAAGGTTTACCTGTCCTGATTCTTCTCCTGTTGTCTCCTTCCAGAAGCTTACTGGCCACTGACATCCATTTTGGACTCTTAGTCCAGCAGCACAACACCTGTACTGGAACGATCCCTTTTGTATCCTGTTGTACTGCTTTCCTCCATCGAAACAGCACCTTATCGACATAAAACATTCCGCCAGATTGCTGGTCTGGTTGCTAATCAATTGAGGAGCCATCATCACCAAACGGTCGCCACATTCCATGACTTTTGGAAAAAGTCCGGTAGGAAGAGAGCCCATGATATCTGTGCTTTGGCCAGTCTGTGCATCAGCTTCGTCGTGAGTTGTAGGCGTATCAGCTATTTCTTGAGCGATGATATCGTCTATCTGTTCGGCAAAAGTCTGAAAGCTGTGTTGCTCTTCAGTAGTGGATAAACCATCATCTGGTTCAGGGGTACACACATTCTCAGGAGAGCTGTTAGGAACATGTTTGCAGAAGTCCGGATTACAGCGTGAATGATCTCCAAAGACGTGTCTTGGTCCATTTCGAAGATCTTCCCTTAGCTGTTGTATATTACCTGTACTGCTATGCATTCTAATGGCTATCCGTGCCCCTATTGTCAGCCGCTGTATTGCTCGCTTAGTCAACCCACCCTTTCCACGGAACTCGGGGTGATCTTTTGCAAGAGCTTCTAATCGACTGCGATAGCATTTGCAGGCGTGATTGGCGCATTCCACTTTCTGAATGAAAGGACCATATGGAACTGATTGAATCAGCGTCAACATCAGTGAACTATCTCCATCTGCTGTCACTCGCATGTAGCGTACACCATGGTGCTGTTCAGAGAGGCGAAAGCCTTCAGCCACAATGTCACTTTCCATGGAAGTGGATGACTTGTCCCAATTTTTGTAACACTTGTGGTTTGGAACTTCTTGACGCCTCTTCTCGGCAATGGCACAGATAGAGCAATACTTGTTGCGCACTCCCAAAAATAGCAACTTTTTCGTGTGCACGCCAAAGATCACGGCAACACCACTTTTGGCATTGTAGGAGTGCTTGTGTGTTCTCTTGGACCATCCACCATCAGCAACCACCGACACAGCTGGAACTCCTTGATGGTAGTCACCAGTATCTACAGCATGCTGCTTTTCCTCGACCCCAACTTGTGCCATGGCTTCAAAGAGCTGTTGCTGCATTGCTTCTCTGAGAAACTGTTCGGTAACTGAAAACATTCTCTTCTGCATGCCTGGAACCTCAAGAAATGAAAGGGTGCTGTTCAGTCTTGTTACTCCTCCTCCTGTTGCCATCTGAGCCAGAACAGCAGCGACATTGACTGACCACATTGCTTTTTTCCCACCTGGTGTAATTCTTTCTGATGATTTGATGGGAAATTTTTTGTGGCACTTGGTGCATGTAGCATGAAAGATAGAAGCTAGTCCACTCCGTGTCTCTCCCTCGATGATGCAAGACCCACCGCAGCTTGTACTGTGTGTTGTGAGCACATGAATTGCTTCAGAGAGTGCTTGGATATTTAGTATGCGACACCCATCAATAGTGCACTGTGGAGTCACAACATTCTCCTGCTGCTGTCTGTGGGCTGGTACAGATGGAGCAGCTACAACGCTCTTCTGTGTCGACGTCACGGCAGTACGATTTGCACTTTGTGCTGAAGTATCTTGCTTGTTCCACCGAGCCTGGGCTGCTGCAACAGAATGTGCCTTTCTCTTGGAGCTGCTGCTGTAGTGAGATCTGTCAGCTCTTGCGTACAATGGACGTTTTCTTCCACAGGCACCATTATCAGACACTGCCTGTAGTATCATAGTATCAATTGGGGCGAGCCTGAGCGAGCCCCACATTGATCGTGATGTAGGTCCCACGTCGCGGGGAACGTATCTATATATGTGGCCGGGGGTAGCGTTAGTTCTCCAATGTTCCCGAGAACACGCCTATTATGACGTAATATTCACGTGGTGCGTAAAAATAATATTATTCAAAAATTGATATTATCATGTCTGACGAAAGAACCTTTACTGCTCAACAACTGAGGACAGCACAGCGACCAACATTGGAGACACCTGAACAACACCCGAGTCAACTTTTACAAGACCAGAGGATTGCCAGAAAACGACGACGAGCAGAAGAGTCGCCCGATCAACGAGAGAGACGCCTGGAACGACAAAGGGAATACCAAAGGAACTACCGACAGAGACGGAAGATAGCAGCTACAACAGAGCAAACACTAGGTGATACAGCTACAGAAGAGCGCGCTGTCAAGCTACAGAAAAAGAGAGTGCGTGCGCGAGTAGCTAGGTCTGTAGAAAGTGCAGAACAAAGGGACACCAGGCTATTGAACATGAGAGTAAATGAGCGTGAAAATAGGTCTGTAGAAAGTGCAGAACAAAGGGACACCAGACTATTGAACATGAGAGTAAATGAGCGTGAAAATAGGTCTGTAGAAAGATATTGCTGATGCTTTATTATTAATTTTATTATGCTATTCAAACTGTACAAAAATCAGCTCAGGCTCGCCCCTGCATTCTATGAATGTACTAGTAATAATAATAATATGAAGCACCTAAGGTGCAGATGCCTCGGTGGAACGACACTATTTATCACAAAAACAACTATCCACCATTCCTCAAACACAGCAACAGCAGATGCATGTATACAGGATTTCTGTACAGCAATCGCAAGGGTATCAGAATTCGCTGGACTGGAGCGACTGGAATGGACTACTGGAATGGACCACTGGAATGGACCACTGGAGCGGTAGCGGCGTTCACGTTATCATTTTGCGCATGGTCGATAACCACATGCTATTATGCTATACAGTTAGCTGGAGAAAACAGCGCTTCTTTCTTGCTCGCGAGGTGGAGTACGGCAGAACAAAGCGTTTTTGCTGATCCAATAGTGATCGATGACTGCAGTAAGAGTCCCGTGAAGATACTACAGGGAGGATCGAAGTATAGGTGAGGTATAGGTATAGCTTGTTTATTTGTTGTCAATACGAACTGGACATCCAGGATGCTTGTTGACTCACCGTAGGCTTTGCTGTGACAAGGAAAGTGCTGACTCGATTTGTGAAGAAGAAGATTGTATGATCACTGACACTTACTACATGAGTGGTAAGTGCCTATAGTAACTAGTAAGTGTACAAGCTACAATGATTTTTTGTTTCAGGAGATTCAGAGAGGGCATGCCGATCGCGCGCGAGAGTCATGTAATGATTTTAGTTTACAAGGTAGGTATACTTACTGCCTGTTCAGATGCATGAGTAAAACTTTGTTTGGTATAATAGGAACTCCAATGAAATCGGAATCATTTTTTTCAGATGATAGTGATGAATGCAGCTATGCATGGATGCAGGAAAAAGTACCCAAAACCGTCCAGTCCTCCAAGTGATATTTGTGTTAAACACAAAGAGTGGCGCGAATACTTCCCTACGGGATCGGCTACACCACAGTCAAAATATGGGAACTGTTACTACCACTGTAACATTCCTTGCATTCTAGCAAAGTGCCCATACTTTCAAGGAAAGATGTTGAAAATACCGCCCACGGAAGCTGCACAGTTGCTGCCTGTTCACACAGATCATCTAGTCAATAACATGGGCTTCAGTGCATGACTTATCTCGTACTGTGCTACTGTCTATTATTACTCTCATTGTGTTCAATTGATAAAACAACATGTACAACAGGAATACACGCATAATCCACTGTTAGGCATTAGATAGAGTGGACTCTGGGCATGCGCAAAAGTAGTAGCAACACGTAAAATGGGTCCAGTAGTCCACTCCAGTGGTCCATTCCAGTAGTCCATTCCAGTCGGTCCAGTCCAGCGAATTCTGATACCCGCTCTCTCAAGCGTTGAGGAATGATGACCCTTGTTCCCCACAATAAGCACCCTCCTTCGATAGTCAGCTCTGATCGACGAGTGAAGAAAGGCTTGAGATTATCAGCAACTTCTGTCGGCCATCCTATTCTTGAAAACAGCAGCACTTTAGACAAAATAGGATCTGTACGAGTGGTAGACTGGATCATATCAGCAGTAATAGTGTCTGGCAATGCATGTATCTGACCAATATTAAAACAGGTTGCTGCATCCGGCAGGTCAGATGGACAATTTGGCAATGGTAGTCTAGACAATGCATCAGCGTTCCCATGCTTATCAGATGACTTGTACTCAATCTGATATGAATAGGCTGAAAGTAGTACAGCCCAGCGTTGAAGACGAGCTGCTGCTAGAGAGGGAATTCCCTTCTTAGGTCCGAGAATGACCAACAATGGCTTATGATCCGTAAAGAGAGTAAAAGCTCTACCATAGAGGTACTGATGAAACTTCTTCACAGCATAGATCAGAGCCAGGGCTTCTTTTTCCACTTGTGCATATTTTTTTTCTGTAGTGGAAAGAGAACGGGATGCATAAGCAATAGGGCGCTCTGAGAGATCAGGCATAACATGGGATAGAACAGCACCCAGTCCATGAGATGACGCATCAGCAGCCACACGGAGCGGAAGATCTGGATTGTAGTGCACCAAAACACTTGATGAAGTTAAGCTCTTCTTGGCTGCTTGAAATACTGAGTCACACTCCGAAGTCCACTTCCACTTGCTGTCTTTAGACAACAACCTATTGAGTGGATGAAGAAGAGACGAGAGGTTAGGTATAAAACTGGAGTAATAGTTGAGTAGACCCAGAAACGACCTAAGTTCTCGAACATTCTTAGGTACAGGAGCATCTAGCACAGCATTAAGTTTGTCTGTAGTAGGATGTAACCCCTCAGCATCGACGCGATGACCCAGGTGTTCGTTCCTGCAGTGTTCGTTCCTGCAGTCAAGTGTTGAATACACTTGACTGCAGGAACGAACACTTAGACTTTTTGAGTCTCAACCCTTCTGACTGAATGCGCTCCAGAACACGCTGCAAATTCCGTAAGTGGCTCTCATCATCTTCTCCTGTGACTAAAATGTCATCCAAATAGCAAACAACACCAGAAAGGCCTTGAAGCATCGTGTCCATTGCCTTCTGAAACACTGCTGGTGCTGTGGAGATACCAAATGGTAGACGGGTATACCTATAGAGACCACGATGAGTATTCACAGTGACATATTTCTGACTCTCTTCCTCTAGCGGAATCTGCAGGTACGCTTGATTTAGGTCCAATTTCGAGAACTTCTGTCCTCCAGCCAGAGATGCAAACAGGTCCTGGGGCTTGGGGAGAGGATAGTGCTCAATATTAAGTACTGGATTAACAGTTACTTTAAAGTCACCGCAAATTCTAAACTTGCCATCCTTCTTAGGGACAGTCACAATCGGCGCAGCCCAGTCACTAGTTGGTACCTTCTTCAGAATGCCCTCAGCTTCCAGTCTGTCTAGCTCCTTATCAATAGCAGGTTTAATAGCCAGAGGAACAGAACGAGGCTTGAAGAACTTCGTCTGAACGAAACTCGGCTATATTGCCCAAGTATCCCATCCTTGTCGCCAATGTTAAGTATCGAGAACGCAGGTCATTGACAAAGACAGTGTATCAAAGTCTGATTGTTTTGTTAGGGCATGAGTATTTATATTATGACAGTGAACAATGAAATACAAGCATAAGACAATGTGACGGCAGTAAGTCTATGATGCACACAAGGTTCTTGTAAATACATTACAGTCATGATCTATTACCAGCTTGGTAATAGATCATCCTTACCCTCTGGCTACAGTATCCATTACAAATCACACAGCAACCAATACACTCATTTTCATACTGGTTTTCTTGTGCAGTGGAACATGATCCTTCTTTTATCTTCCTGGGCCAGAAAAACAGCCACACAAATTCAATATGAATTATCGTATTTCACATGCTGTGGCTCTACAGTATAATACTTAAAATTAATGCGTCTCTGGACTTTCCCAGTTTTGAATTTTTTTTTGTTGCTATCTCATTTCCTCGTGAAGTATGATTTATTTCAATTGAGACATTGCTAGTACATCATTACCAATTTCAACTCTAAACTATCCGGATTTCTGCAGAAAATTTATTTCACTTTTCACTATAGCTCTAGAGTTTGAATATGAGCTCTATTAAGCAAAAGTTTCGACAAAAATGTTAATGTCTTTGATTTGTATTAGGGAGGCACGGTAGTGACTCCCTATGTAGGGATGAACGAGAAAAGAAGATGGCGGCTACATACAATGTATTAGCGTTCAAACGCTGATATTTCGCCTGGTGATGAATTTTATACGTCCAAAGACACTTAGATCTGCTCTCTGGCGTTGCCCCATCTTACAGTAGCAAGGAGATTGCTCGAAATTGTTACTAAAGTGACGAACCTGGAAACGGTGAAAATCGACTTTCGTCATCTTCGTTTCTTTCTTTCTTTTGACACTGCTCGCCTAGCGCCTTTACGCGAGCAGTGTCAAAACCAAAAAACCCACGAACAGTCGTGAAATTCTCCTGGCATGTGCCTTTTGAACTTACTTTTTAGCGAAACGACGATATACATTTGACGAGCTCACGATCACGAACAGTTGTCAGCTAAGTGTTTGACGCCATTATTGTGATTACGTAATACGCATGTGACCAAACACACATGTAGAGTATCGCCGTATGGAGAGCGCATATTGGCGTCTGGAGTCTTCGAAGAACAACTCACAGAGTAAGGTCGTGTAGTATCACCGTTCTGCTGCTTGCCAGATAGTATCACAGCCATACAGAAAATTCTAAACCAGAGTGGGCGGGGCTCGTATGCTGTGCATATCCAGGCTGCAGCATGCATGAATGCATGAGCTAGTTTCAGCATTTAGGAGCTACAAGTTAAAAATCAATTATCAAGAAAAGCAAACCAAACCAATGATGGAAACAAAAAAGAGATACATTATCTTGCCGAATTCGAACTGCACCAAAAATTTGAAACTCACTGTAAAAGAAAAAAGGACACAAACAAGAAAATAAAAAGATTTCTAACGAAATCAAAAGGATGTAGGGATAAAGAAATCTGCTACTGGTCCGCAATGTAAACCAAGCATGGAATGGTAACACGATTGACTTGCTAACAGACCATAGATCCCTACATCAGTGGGTGACTACAGCAGTTTTGCTAGTTGCTATTGACTGACACCTGACATGCATTGGTTAGCTTGTGACAAAATAATTATAGTATAGTCAAAATGTTATGATGTACAGCCACTGATGTAGGGATCTATGGTCTGTTAGCAAGTCAATTGTGTTACCATTCCATGCTTGCTCCTTGTTGGTTTACATTGCGGACCAGTAGCAGATTTCTGTATCCCTACATCCTTTTGATTTCGTTAGAAATCTTTTTATTTTCTTTTGATAAGAAGGACATAGCATGCAAGGTGAAGACTGTGTAGTCAATCTCCTGTCGGGAAGAAATTGTAAACGGCCCCATTCTAAAAACTATGTTAATAGGTCAGTAGTAATACAGAAAATGATCAAAAGCAATGGATCGAGGGTTTACTTAGCAACACTTTCATATAGCCATCTTGGTGGAATAGTGATGTGTGATACATAGAGGAGTACTGGTATACTATTTCATGTTGAAAATTTTTTTGTCGGACATTATTTTCAAGAGCACATGTCTCAACAGAAAACTTCACCTCTGTTCATTTAAGACATCCTCTCAATAATATTAGGTAGTGATGTACTGACGCTGGTACAAGATTCATAATACCATGCAGTGAAGGATTTTGATAATAAATAGATCACCATTTATTCCTTAGCTGTCAGGAATGAACTTATAGTGTACAGTGCATGTTGAGTTCAGCACTGATCTAGCATTGAATCCAGGCATTGTTATTATTGGTACACGTGCATCGCTATGATGTTACTAGCATTCTAACACTACAAACAATGCACTAGGATATGACTGTTACTATGCTATCCAGTACCACACTACAGAATAGCTTTGATCTTAACCAATTTGAACAAATTATTTTGAGTAGAATTGCATGTTTGGTGCAGTATGCGGAAGGCCGGGATAAAGATTTAGTCGTGTCTGTTGTAAGCATGTGCTGTTAAACATCTGTCTCACATCACAATGTACCACGCATGAAATAATTTTACAGCTCATATAGAGAGTACAAGTGCCCTCTTGTTGTCACAAGAATAATAATAATAACTAGTGTCGTATGCCGTGAGCTGATGATTCACTTGCAAGAGCTTCTAAGATATCTACATAATCAGCAGTATTTGAATAATGAATGATAAGGAGTGACTTAGTGCCTTTTTCGTGTTTGATTAAAGGATGATTTAGTCTCGATACATCCTGATATTCTTTGCAATATGTAAGCTCATATTACTGATTCAGATTCCTGGGCACACACACTATTTGTTGTCACTAGCAGTACACAACAACAGATCATCATAGCTGCCCACTATTGAAAACCTGACCATCACCATATCCCAACAAGAAATTAAAAAGATTTCTATCGAAATCAAAAGGATGTAGGGTTGTGAAATCTACCACTGGTTCACAATGTAAACTAACAAGGAACAAGCATGGAATGGTAACACGATTGACTTGCTAACAGACCATAGATCCCTACATCAGTGGCTGCTGTGGTTGACCTAGTTGCTGTTGACTGCTGACACCTGACGTGCATTCAGCTTGTGCGCACAGCCACTGATGTAGGGATCTATGGTCTGTTAGCAAGTCAATCGTGTTACCATTCCATGCTTGTTCCTTGTTAGTTTACATTGTGAACCAGTGGTAGATTTCACAACCCTACATCCTTTTGATTTCGATAGAAATCTTTTTAATTTCTTGTTTGTGTCCTTTTTACTTTTTAGTGAAGTGCAGTTCAATATCATGAACGTGCTGAGCCGTCTTTGTTTCCACCATTGATTTAGTTTTTCTGTTGTCGATGGCTTTTGTTTATTATTAACAAACTTGTAGCTAAAAAATAATTATTATTATGCAGTACATATCAGCACGCCTACGCATACATGCATGCAAAATTGCATACGAGCCCCGCCCACACTAGTTTGTAGATCTGTACGGTGGTTATAATTATCTGGCAAGCGCAGAATGGTGATCATATACGATCAGACGATCTTACCGTTCTTCGAAGACTCCAGACAGATATGTGTTCTCCGTGATCCATACGGCGCGGAGAATACTCAAGGTAGTGCTTGGTCACGTGCGCTAACCACTGCTTGGTCACGTGCGTATTGCGCAATCACAATAATGGCGTCTAACACTTAGCTGACAATGGATCACGATCGAGAACTCGCGGAATGTATATCACCGTTTCGCTAAAAACAAAGTTCAAAAGGCACCTGCCAGGAGAATTTCACGACTGTTCGTGGGTGTTTTGGTCTCAACACTGCTCGTGTAAAGGCGCTAGGCGCGCTGAAGAAAGAAGAAAGAAGAAGAAAACGAAGATGACGAAACTCGATTTTCACCGTTTCTAGGTTCGTCACTTTAGTAACAGTGTAGAGCGCTCTCCTTGCTACTGTAAGATGGGGCAACGCCATATAGCAGATCTAAGTGTCCTTGAACGTATAAAATTCACCACCTGGCGATATATCAGCGTTGGAACGCTAATACATTGTATGTAGCCGCCATCTTGTTTTTCCGTTCAACCCTACATAGGGAGGCACTACCGTGCCTCCCTAATACTATTATCATCTTACATTAGACTACAACACAGCCAGACCAATTTGACATCATAACTTCACATCCTCTTTTCCTCATATCTTAGGAAATGTGAACACATAGTCATGAGTACAGTGACCTGTGTAGTACAGTACTCCTACTGGTCAATAGCTCTCTATATGGTAGCACTAAGCTGCTTCTTGTGCATGTGGAGATGGTATGGTAAGTGAACTCTTGCTGGCTTCTATACTCCTCCATCAATAATCAGACATTGATAATTACTGACTTGGTGTATAATTAGATAAACATGATCATGCTTCAAACAGTCATTAGCCTAAGGCATGCATACGTACCTCCACAAAGACGAAACCTTTTTGAAATGATATCTAAAATACGTACAAACATGCAAATAAATTATAAGCTGTCTTTTAATACTTCACTTGCACATAAGATTTATCAAAGGATGGATAATGGATATCTAGTTCATGAGCTTACACATGTGTATGCAACAGAGTATACAATTATACACAAGTTATTTACTAGCACTGAAAGTTGTCTTCAAACAACACATACACTGTCACAGACGTTTGCAATGATCCTTGTGTAGTGGTGTAGACACATTAAACTTGCAATGGGTCTAATTAACCCAAACTACAATATTCTCTGTTAGTGTGTACCAGGTACCATGGCAACTGCTTTAATAACCTCTAGTTAGTAATAAGTCAACAAGTGTTCACACGACATTTAACTCTTGGGTGGTACTCAGCGCTACATTATATGATATGTTCTGATGTTGACAGGTAGTAATAGTTGAGTAGCTGACACACACACTATGGCAACCATCATAAACTGGTAGCCATTAACATCTCATGGTTCAACCTCTCTTGGGAAGACAAGATGACCTTGTTAACACATCACCTTGACAACATCACAGGAGGGGCTTCACCAGCAACCCATCAGAGGTGCAGTTATCAAGAATTCTTACATCGATATATCATTGTAATTATTGTCTGTAATATTAAAATGTATTTAGATCAAGCTAGTAAACACGTACTGTTTGACAATAGCTAAATATAATTATCATTCCGGATCCTGCCAGCTACAAAAGCAAACAGTTTTTACACTATAATAGCACTAATCTTTTCACAATCTGCAGTTACTGTGATAAAACAAATAGCATAATAATCTAACTCTTTAATTGGACAGTATGTATGATATTACCAGATTTGCATAGTTACAAGACTCTCATGATCGAGTGTGTAATATCATCATGAATCAACAGTGCTTCAAAGGAATATCAGAACGCCAGGAGATTTCCGAGAAGTTGTACACCTATTAAAACCATCACTGCAGTTCAAGTATGTATCAAAACTATACCATACGACCACCATTCATGCAGTTTACCAGAAAAATTCTACAGTCGTATGTAATCACAACATTACATGATTATTACATCAAGTAGTTATGCTTCATCAGCTAATGATGATATACATTTGGTTGCTATGGAAACACATGTTAGTATACGCCTAGCACAGGAATGAACTAGTCAGCAATGAGGGCATGTAATCAGCAAATCATTGTGAGTCAGGTAGGAAATGTACAAATGACCTAACATCAAAAGAGAGTGAATACATCATAGCTATTGGATACCTGTTATTATACGTAAGTACACCTACGTAACATGTAGTGGGAACCACTCTCTGTTGCTCTTAGAACTATTCCACTTACGACTGTTTGTATATTTCCAACTGTTCACTATCTCCTGATGCAGTTTAACTGCATTATACTTAATGTTAGGACAATGTGATTTAAAAGTGGGAGCCCGGCATTTCGGGTCAGAGGATAAACTTTGACTTTATAATCAGTGCATGGTTGAATGAATGATAGCAAACACATAGTGAGTATGAGACCAACAGCAAATTATTAGGTCTGCTCCTAGCCTTGTTAATTACTACGGCTAGTTTTTGATTGTAAATAACAAGGCGCCTATGCGTATTCGCGTCATTAACGTTTACGGAAACTACATGCACATGTACGTATAGAACGATAATTATTGGAATTTTAACTGGCGCCTGGTGCTCTGAGCATCTCGGTTTGATGGGTATAAAAGCGATCGAGCGCAGATAGAGATCAGTTCAAGCTTACTAAGCTCTCTAAGGACTGCAATTGATTTGACAAGCTCAATTCAAACAGCTGCAATGGACAGTCTACTAATCCTTTCACTCATGAACCAGCAGAAACTGAGCAACGAAAAGAGACGCCACTCAGTGGTATCCCTCTGCTATAACTACGAACAGAAGAAGACCAGTCGCAAGGGAGTCCACTTCCCAGTGAGCATTCTCCTGCAGCAGGCGATCACCGAAGGTGACCTGACAGAGATCAACCAGCTGATCAACCAACACGGCAACAAGGTCGTGATGGAGCTAGAGCCAAGCGGTCTACCACCAGTCATGCGAGCTGTCTTTGAAGGACAAGTCGAAGCACTTAAGCTCCTAGTAGAGAACGGAGCAGAGCTGTCCACTCAGGACCCAGAGGGCTGGAACGTGCTCCACGTTGCCGCTGCAATGGACGACATCGAGGCAGCTACATATATGTGCTCCACTGCTGCAAGGACAACCTCACACAGATCCGCAACTTGGACGGTCAGCGTCCAATGGACCTTGCCGAGAGCCCAGACATGGCCAAGCTGCTACTTCACGCTGACCTAACCGACCTCAGAATCGAGGTAGAAGCAGTAAAAACAAAAAAAATGAACGAGGCGAGTCTACTGAGCATCGTACGAACCCAGTACGAGCAGGGAGCCGACGTCAACTCACTCCAGGCTATGCTGCAACAACACACTCAATTCGATACTCTACTACACCTCGCAGCCACCAAGAACTATCCAAGACTAGCAAAATACATCCTCAAACATAAACTGGTCGACGAAAATTTCAGAGATCGCTACGGATGGACTCCACTCCACACAGCTGCTTACCACTGCAGCGTAGACGTAACAATACTGCTCCTCCAGTTTGGAGCATCAAGTAACGCACTAACTAACTCATACGAGAAGGCATCAGACCTCACAGAGTACGAACTAATACTAGAACTCCTCAGTGAATGTGTTGAATATGTGTAATAATCCTCTTTTTGTAAATTATCTTATTTCTTCTTTTCTTTCCGACATTTTAACTTATTTCAATTCCTCATCATTTTGGCTGTATCATAATATCTCATCATCTGAAAACAAGAAAGAATAACAAATTTCAAATCTTAATTCCACTGAAAAACAAGCGAAATTGAAACGGAAGCTTGCAATCGCTAGTTTAGCTGAATAGCTTTCATGATAGTTAGGAATGAGTGGTATTGTAGATTAGTTCATTTACTGTGATGATAAATATCAATAAATCTACTGTGTTCAATTTTTTGGTTACACTGTACAGCACTTGATCACTTGGTGTGGTTGATGGTTGTTGTTAACGTTGTTGTGCAATACTTGTGGAATGCTCATTAAGATACCACACTAATTATATTCATAACTCATGCTCGGTACAGTAAACAAGTGTAGTGACCAGACTGATCACATCATGGCAGTGACAGATCTTGTTCCAAGCTGGTCAAATGACAACAGTGTCACTGTCATGGTGGAATTCACCTGGGGCTATTTAACAGAGCTAATGCAAATGTGTTCTCATGAGCTGATCTCATTGGTCCAGTGTCAAACAGCTCATAGCCAGTCCATACCAAAATGATTTTATGCCTTACGTAACTTAATGTGTGTCGCAAGGCCTTGCTTTACTAGCATCACAACTCCGTTACCAAAATGTCGACAGTGTTAATGTGGCATACACTCCTGGTGTGGAGGTGCTATAGCTGGTTTCATGGTCTGTGATCTAGTTATGCTGTACAATGAACACATGTATTACCCTACAGAGCTGTGAAGTGATTGGGTCTATGGAACAGGTGTATACTGCCAATTCTGAGGCATTCCAAGCCCAGAGAATGTACTATCAAATACGGAATAACTAATCATGTCTATTTGGACACTACTACAACTCACAGAGAAACACACCATAATAATAATGATATCTGAAACAGAAAAATGTATGACTATGAAATTTAGCATTATTTACAGACAGATAAATTAATTGCGTGATTGTTGATACTCTTTGTACTGAATAGAAACGTTGTTGTGAAACGATCATTTCTTTGTTAATGGGTATACATTAAAAAAATCATATTTGTATTATACATGTGCAGTAAACGGCAGATGACTGGTAATACCCATGCATAATTATAGTAGCCGCATTTCCATTCTGTATCAGCACTGAAACTATCGTTATTGAATTACACCACAGCACTGTGAGACTTCAGTGATATTCTTATCAATCAAGCAGACATTAGTCCAGTAACACGAGCTGCTAGGAACACTTTAGTCATGGATGAGGTGCTAGTGACATAATCTGTCTGATCATTGATTTCCAGAGTTAATTTTAAAATCTGCAATGTCTTCCATGTTATTGCAAGCTTCAAATGAAGTGTGATACTGCTGTGTGTCTGGTGTTAGCGTACGTCCACAGGCTAATCTTGAAGTGTGAGCATGTGTTCCTCTGTCTGTGTGTGTATTATAGTGATATTTCTGGTCTGTTTGTTTAACCTGTCTGTGCACACACTCTCAATAAACACACGACCAGACCATGGCTTGGTGGGATGTGGTCAAGAAAACAACCGATCTAAAGGAAGCAATGTGTGTTTACAACAACTCTACCTAGCTATCGAGTACAAAGAACCACTGTACGCTACCTGGTAAGGTAGTATTGTGCAGTATGTTGACACTACAATATTGGATTGTAAATTGCAACAAACTGCTTGTCACTATTTTGCATGTAAGGATCGTGTGTAACAACCACTGATGGAAAATGACATGTTATGCTTGATCGATCATTTTATATCAACCAAATATAGTTTATATCACTGGCAGTGTATCTACGTACAGTGAAACCTTTGTTGGAAAGAAGCTGTAGCGTTCAATCGTCTTTTGAGGAGGAGAAATTCATCTCAAAGGTTTAGAAAATGAATTGAGGGACAGTAAACATCTTCAAATGGAATGCAGTCTCTCGTACACTTTCAATGTGTATGCCTCCATGCTGTGTCTAGCAAATTAAGTAGTTCAAAAGTTCCGACTAGTTATGATGGAGTGGGTACCCTTTTCAAATGCACTTTGCCCTAAACTTTCTCTAACAATAATGGCTTCTGTATCAAGAATGTCATCCCACAAAGAGCACATTGGTACAAACAGCAGCTAAATACAGCCAATTAACAGCTACAATACACCAACACTGCACTAAACAGCCTCAATAACAACAGTTATTCGGTCGGAAAAAGCAGTTTTTCACCAATATGATGAGCTGATCGATACTTAAATCGTTAAATTATTGCTTCAATAAAGTGTTTATTTTTTATGCTATACTTCAAACTGACTTCAAAATGACAGTATTCAGTTTTTCCGAATTCTTTTGCAGCAATTCAATTTAATGTACTGCACATAGCACCACAAGAATGTTATTTCTCACAGAATGTGAGGTGTTAGTAGGTTGTGGCTTGCATGATAAATTTCAGCACACGTGTATTTCCTGAAACTGGTGATTGCAAGACTTCAGTACAATGGCGGTCATTAGTTTGATGGTCACATGTTCTATTGTAACAGGTAGTGTGTAATGAAGTGTAGCGGGGTCACTATATGGGCTCAGCACTGCAGGGTATTCAGACAACTTAACTGAGTGTGTACAACAATGTAATATCAACACAGACTGACCACATACTAGTACATGAACAACACTTAGCTATTAGATGAACATGTGGTCTGATATGACACTCTATGATGATAATAGGAAAACAACACTAAAAATCAAAAACATCATACCCGCCATGGACACGCTTGCACATGGGCATTTAATTTTAATTTGTCAGTCTGACTCTACAGACAACCATCAGTGAGTGTACTTACGTCTGAGCTTACAAGAGACCTTCAAGTCATGAACACATACTATGCCGCACACGCAGAAGAGATATACGCAAGATCTACAGTCCGAATGGTGATGTGCAAAAAACTGACACTATTATAGTCAGAAGAGGAAAAACTATCTGCTATACTGCCGCTATATACTAAAATTACAAAAACTGATCTTTTGCAAACAGGTAAAAGTGGATCAGGCACAGACCTCCCAAACACCAAAGCTACTACTGAGGGTCAATAGTTCACACTGCTATGTGGTGTAAGGTCATACAGTACCACACTCACTCATCAAACAAACATTAGCACGATATGGTGACTATTAACAAGACAAGCATTCCATGAATGGTACCACAATACAAACCAAGATTCTACACTAAGACCACACATGATGATTATAACTATCAAACTGAACGAGTGTCTGCTGTGAATTCCACAAAACACAGATAATGTACAACACTGAAATATGACCAATAACAGACACCCACATTTTTGATTACATAAAGTTACTTAAGTAGGCTCGTGCTTGAGAAGGTGAGTTCAGACCAGAATGAGTAAATACTGATAAGCTTGAGACTACATGTATGCATGAATGCCCTTGCTTAAAGCATTTACCTGCATGCTATTTGCAGCACTGACCAGGCTAGACACCACAGGAGCCCCAGAGAAACCTCTGATCACTTGATAGTATTCTGTTGTTACAACACCTGAATGCAACATAACACATTACCATAGCATCCAATCAGACTGCACTGTATTAGGGAGACACGGTAGTGTCTCCCTATGTAGGGTTGAACGAGAAAACAAGATGGCGGCTACATACAATGTATTAGCGTTCAAACGCTGATATTTCGCCTGGTGATGAATTTTATACGTCCAAAGACACTTAAATCTGCTATCTGGCGTTGCCCCATCTTACAGTAGCAAGGAGATTGCTCGAGATTGTTACTAAAGTGACGAACCTGGAAACGGTGAAAATCGAGTTTCGTCATCTTCGTTTTCTTCTTTCTTTCTTTCTTCTTTCTTCCACTCGCCTAGCACCTTTACGTGAGCAGTGCCGAGACCAAAACACCCACGAACAGTCGTGAAATTCTCCTGGCATGTGCCTTTTGAACTTAGTTTTTAGCGAAACGGCGATATAAATTCCGCGACTTCTCGATCGTGATCCATTGTCAGCTAAGTGTTAGACGCCATTAATAATTATAGTGATTGCGCAATACGCACGTGACCAAGCTGTGGTTAGCACACGTGACCAAGCACAAGCTTGAGTATCGCCACGCCGTATAGATCACGGAGAACACACATTTGTCTGGAGTCTTCGAAGAACGGTAAGCTAGCAAGCGCAGAATCACCATTCTGCCTTGCCAGATAATAGGCCTTTTCCAAAAATACGTCATACTAAATTAATTGTCATAGCAACGTTGTGCCGCCATTTTGATTGGGGCCACGTGTGATGCTAAGCGTTGGTGAATACAGAAACTAAAGCATTCCTGGCGCTTCCCTCGGCAATCGCGAGCCAAGATCGTGGAGCTGCGATGTTGGTTGCAGTGTAGAGGCGCACGCGGGCTGTCAAAGTTAAAGACTGAGGCAGACTACAGTGAGACGAGTTGTTATGCCAGGGAAAGCGTTGGTTACGGCCACGGAACGTCTTTTGCAGGGTCAAAGCTTACATTTCCAACGGCTGAGATATACCCATCGTTGATCCTGACCCGCATAAGAAGTACACTGCTTAGAAAGGCTGCCTCAGTAGTCAGTACAGGCATCAGTAGCTCAGTGTGATCATGAATGCATACTACAACTACATCAACAACATACAGTAAGGGTATAGTAACAGAAGCAGCAGTGACAACACATTGTGAACACGATGCAGATGGCTGGCCCAAAAGCAAAAGGTCCTTATACACAACAAATCGAGGGAGTATTACCAGCTATTCTCACTGATGACATTATAACTAATAATTATTAAAATGTACCATTATACGCATCGTTCTGTCCCTGAGGCTGCAGCTCAGAGCAACTCTTTGCCAGTGTTGTTGATGGTACAGTTGTGTTGAAACGGGCGCGTCGATAAAGTATTGTACTACTATCAAGTCAAGGGTACGGCTTTAACAGGTGTTTCTTAGTGTGACTTTATGATATAATTATACATTCAAGAACTTCACGATTGAATGGATTCGATTTGATGCGGAGTTCTGGGAGAGCATGCAGACTCAGTACATTCTCCCAGCAGCACTGAGCCTCATCTGACTGTGCACTGATATAATCATTGGACTTCTGTTCAAATTAACTTAGTTTCCTCCAAAATTAATAACAACAAATGCGTACAGTAAAATTAAACTATTAAGTTTATGATATAATGTTAGCATGTAATGACACAAAAGTAACAAACAACACAATGTGATACAGAATGTTAGCAAGAAATAAGAGGAGATTGAACATTAATTTTGTAAGAAGAGCACATACTGTCCATATTTGATTAGCAGAACCAGCAAGTGTTGCAGGGATAATACATCTACCACTGAGAATATCAAATTCTTTTACACGACGTATTGCACGTTCTAGTCTATGTGTATTCGAAGGGAAGCTAATGATTTGCAACTTGATCTGCATCCATCTGTGAACGATGACCAAGTTTAGGTCAAGTCAGTGTTCAAGCTTACACCAAGTGGGCCCAATAGCTACCCCAGACATTGTAGAAATCGGTCTCTTTAAAGTGCAGCGAACATAATTATTTTCGTCCACTTGCCTGGCCTGGCTTACTTGCCGACGTCCCTAGTTAACCCTCGGCGCATGCGCGAGGGTTACGGTACTTTGAACCTTTGGTACTTGTTAACCCTCGGCGCATGCGCGAGGGTTACGGTACTTGCTCTGTCATTCGTTCGTTCATTAACCCTCGGCGCATGCGCGAGGGTTACGGTACTTGGTTTGTCGTTCGTTCGTTCGTTCTGTCCATCGAGCTGCAGAGACCATCGCTCACTTCTGAAATTCGGTAAAGGTATGAACAGGCTTAGCACGACAATGGCTTGCAATGTGACTCGTGGATTTTGCTAAAGTGCTTTCGTTCTCGAGTTATGTATGGCTGGCTCACCTTGACGGCCATCTTGGACCTCTCTGAGAACACAAGTGCCCATAGTTGACTTTTTAGGTACTTGTAGACTACATCTAAACAGCAGGACAGCTCTGAGTTTGCGTAGAAATCTCAAGAAAAGCCTACAGCTAGCAATTGCTACAAGATCACATGTTCATGCCTGGTCACGCCCACATGACACGCCTAGAAGTCAACATTTTGCTGTCTTCTGGTACATGGTTAGCAGAGCAGTTCCAATAGCAAGCAGGTTGGCTATAGCTGCAAAGCTTCTTCTGCAAAACTATAAGGAGCTAACTCTACAATGTGCAACACGCCGAGGGTTTCGTGAAGTCTGTTCATTCATTCTGTCTGTCCAATGAGCTGCAGAGACCATCGCTCACTTCTGAAACTCGGTAAAGGTACGAACAGGCTTAGCATGACAATGGCTTGCAATCTGACTCGTGGATTTTGCTAAAGTGCTTTCGTTCTCGAGTTATGGCTGGCTCAGTCACCTTGACGGCCGTCTTTGACCTCTCTGACGACAAAAGCGCCCATAGTTGACTACCTAGGTACTTGTAGATTCCATCTAAACTGTAGGATAGCTCTGGGGGTGCGTAGACATCTCAAGAAAAAGCCTATCAAAGCCAAGAGCAATGGCTACCTACTCGTATTCACGGTCACGCCCACTTGGCACACCTTGTCCTTGTGGTCGGCACTTGGCTGTCTTCTGTTTACCAGTACAGTTTCAATAGTAAGCAGGTTGTCTTTAGCTGCAAGCCTGCAAAGCTCCTTCTGAAAGCCATAACTAGTTAGCAGTGCAGTTACAATATAGCTACAGCCTATAAGCTAAGCTGCAGGTTGGCACTAGTGGTAAACTCCTGCTGCAATCCCCAACTATGGTCTATGGAGCGTAGACGCCGAGGGTTTGTTCTGATGGCATGGATCCACAGCTGAGCATGCTTCCTTTTGGAGCGATTGCTCTCTGGCCGGAAGTTGTGATAAGTCCCCTTAGCTTGCCTGCCAGCAATGGTCACCGTTCGATAGCCCTTCTTCCAGCACAGCGGAACACAGCAATTGTGTAGCATTGATACGCGTTGATAGTAGCCCCAATCAAAATGGCGGTCAAGGGAATTCCCCGTTGTGGGCGTGGTTTTGGAAAAGGCCTATTATAACCGCCGTAAACAAGTGTGGGCGGGGCTCGTATTCACTGTATTCATGCATGCGTAGGCGAGCTGATATCTACAGCATAAGAATTATTTAGCTACAAGTTTAAAATTGTTAATAATAAAGAAAAGCCATCAACAACAGGAAAACCAAACCAATGGTGGAGACAAAGATGGCACAGCAATTGCATGATATTCTTCACTGAAAAAGAAAAAAGGACACAAACAAGAAAATAAAAAGATTTCTATCGAAATCAAAAGGATGTAGGGTTGTGAAATCTACCACTGGTCAACAATGTAAACTAACAAGGAACAAGCATGGAATGGTAACACGATTGACTTGCTAACAGACCATAGATCCTAAATCAGTGGCTGTACATAAGCTGTCACAAGCTGAATGCACGTCAGGTGTCAGTCAACAGCAACGAGCTGAACTAGCTATAGTCAACTACAGCAGCCACTGATGTAGGGATCTATGGTCTGTTAGCAAGTCAATCGTGTTACCATTCCATGCTTGTTCCTTGTTAGTTTACATTGTTGACCAGTGGTAGATTTCACAACCCTACATCCTTTTGATTTCGATAGAAATCTTTTTATTTTCTTGTAGTAACTATGGTTTGCTAAGTGCTCTATTTTTGCTTGGACAATACTAGAGGCAAACATTGCTTTGAAGAAGGCTTGACTTCACCTACTCCGCCCGGCTTCAGGCTTTAAAAAGAATTGTATTCTCTTTAATCAAAGGATTACAAATAATTATTATTGACTGTGTAGTCTACATACATACATACATAGAAACATGCTAAAAATGTCAATTTGTCACTCTTTTATATCACAGAGGTTTTATTTCTTGCAAGAAAGATTTGAGGGTAAAACGTCACCTTGCAGTCACTAATGTGTCAAGTCACTGGTATTTATTCACACAATGGAGCATGATCAAAGACTTAATGGAATTTTAACGCATTAGTGCTTCACGCTTTATGGTCTACGCTCTACGGTTTACGCTTTAGCCTTGCAAGAAGTATTAAACTGCTGTAATACAGATAATATACTGTAGCATGTGATATAGTGATCTAGTGAAAATTAGTATGTATAGTGTCTAGTAAGTCATGTGTTACGAACCCTAGCTGTAATCACCTGCGTGCACTAATGTGTTCAGTCACTGTTGTCTTTATTCACACGATGGAGGATGATCAGAGACTGAACACATTAGTGCATGAAGGTGACACTCCATCCTGATATAACAATCTACTAGACAAACAATTTAAAATTCTATTGCATCCACATGTTTACAGCGATCGAGGTGTTTTTCTTCAATTGGAGGCAAATAAGAGAATTTAAACACCTCATTACATCAAAAAGTATTAGTTTACTAGTTGTTATAACCCACACACGATGCATTGTGAGACTCCATTGGAACCCAACACTAGTGAAATGTGTTTGGAGTGGGTAATTTACTGTTTTACTGAAAGTGGAATTTTATTAACATAGTCGGCAAATAGCTTGCCAGCATAATGAAATAGGAATGTAGTGAATTCCTTGGTCTCAAAGCTGTATAAAGGTAAAGTTGTGAGTTAGTAAACTGAGGTATAATGAATATTTCTAACTAGACAACTGTGAATGGAGTCTCTCAAACTGTGTAATAGATAATGTGTTTACTTGCGATGCATTGGAAATACTTGTGAAGGAATGTAAAAACCGATCTTCATTAAAACCTCCGCACACTTAGTTAGCATCGAATAATAAAATTTTTGAGAAATGAACAAACCATTTCACACAAAATAATCTTTTGATAATACCGGTTTAAAGCAGGATGATTCTAATGTATTAAGGAAGGAAAACAAGGTACACTGCTCCATAGCAAGTTGCTTGGAATGAGCTTAGGAAGGAACTACAATTATACCATGAACTGTCTTGTACGAAGGCATTCAGCTAGATAGGAAGTGACAGCTACGTATAGCTGCCATAAACAGTCTGCATAGTATCATATAATGAGCCTTAAGGTCTTGTAGTACTGAACTCCTACAGTGTACATGCTGAACTATGTGATATCAACAACAATCAATTGTCAATGTACATGCATGAACCATGCTACAGACCGAAGACAAGACCGCTCACACAACTTGCAGTAGGAGGCACGGACAGATACTCCTGTGAGCTACTAGTCAAGAGTTAAAATCACAATCTTATCATTATGGTATGTTTAATTTCCTGTTTGATCACAGCGTATGATGTGAGGTGTCTATCATGCATGTACAACGTATTCTGATATGACAAAGAAATGACATCATTGCAATGAATAATAAATAGCCGGATATGAAATGTGAGGAAGTAGAGCTTATTTATTTACACTGGAACAAGTTTAACCTGATTTTCGTTTGCCTACATTATTGTCATAATTATTTACGAACATAGGAAATGAACTGCCAGCATGCGCTCTTTGAGGGCAAGCCTGCAATTAGTACGTGCTCTGACAGCCCAAACTACAAACATAATTAAAGGGCATTGCTTAATTTTACACGTGGATGATTTTTGGCATTAAACAAGCATGTTGGGTAAAAACTTGCTACAGGGCAAAGTTTAGCAGCTATTACTCACAATAACACAGAACAGGAGCACCAAAACAATTCATTCAAAGACTATGTAGCTATATCAAGATCAATAATTTCATGCATAGTAAACTTGTGTGAGCATTCCGATCTGAAATGTATACATCCTTATGCAGCGACATTGCAATCATGCTACGTATATGCAAAGAGATCAAAGATTGCACTATACTCATTGGGTTGTGACTTTAGCCTCCATGCACAAATTCAGAGAAAATGATCAAAACGTATTCAATGTCTTATAATCTGCGCAACTAAAGTCTCGGCCTATACCACCCACCAAGAGCTTGGGGATGAAGCTATATATACCGTCCAACATGCAGGTTTCAACATACCTCTGCACTGGAGATTTTGAAGTCACAATCCATCGATTGACTGTTTGATCATTTTCTACACTAACACATTATACGGAACAAAAATTAATGAATCGTTCATTATCATTTCTGCACATATCTAATCATAAAATGGTTACTGGCCTTTAGAGTGGTGTCTCAGTAACAAAAATTGAAATATTTTATGTACACTGTTTACTCCATTGCAGCGCTGTGAGCTCACATATCCTCCTGCCACCTGGTATAAGAATTGTGTGTAGTGTGTAGAAAAGGTGAATTGTATAAGGAAACAAGCAATTAGCATCATTAGTATTGGATTGTGTTACAATGGATCATTAGTATAGTGTAGTGTGGAGTAAAAACAAGGATATTCTCATTAGAATATTGATGATGCAAAATGACACGATAGACTAGTGCATTTCAAATGCAGTTTGTTCTTCCTTTACAAAACAACGAGGAATTTTGACAGCTCCAGCGACGCATAAACCAAAAATGCATGACTGCATCAGTCAACACTACATATTATAAATGTATGACAAGTTTATAATTAGCATGTAGCACTTACTACTAAGAGACAGTCATCTTGACGTTGCTTATTGAAGCTGAAAAATTCATGACCTTATAAATATGTTATCAACAGCAATCAATTATCAATATACTGACTAAAAGTCTCTCTCTTCTGGTGTCACGGAAACTGTGATTGAAATGAGTGGGTTTGGTATGTAGCAAAAGGAATTTCATGCATGTACAAAGATTTCTATCTCTCAAATTGCATTAGTGTGTAAAAATCTTGGCCTGGAGTCTGGGATAGAAGCTCAGTGGAATTCCGTGACACCCACTGCAGTTTAGTAGGAAATCTCACTCGAACATCTAGTCCAGTAGTCAGAGAGACACGGCCAGTGCACCTGTCAGACAGCATGCTTACATTGAGTGGGTGAGAACACACTCTTTACAGCTGTTGTTAGTGATGATGACACATGTGTTAGATGCTGAGAAGATGGAGACTACTGGTCTACTAGAAACATTGTGACAACATAAGTACAACATGTGCTCACTCAATGAGCCATATCTCAAGAGGGCATTCCCTATGATTATGCATGTATCATGCTGTGATCATGTTATGTTGAATAATCAATGTTTCCTAAGGCACTTGTGCATGATCACATCATGCAAGTGTCACAACTGCATAGTATAGTATTGTAAAAGCTGCATGTATAAGTCTTTGTATCCCACCTCGTGGGCGTATCAAAGGCACCGCCAGGGCAATATATTCCATACTGCCCCAACTGCAGGGCAATATGCCTGGGGCCACGATATATTGCCCGGGTGCAGATATTGTCTGAAGGAACAGACAATATCCGCGGAAAGGGCAAGTAGCCCAAAATTTTTGAACGTGGTACAGTGTTGACCACGTGGTGGAAAAATAGGGGTAGGGCAATAGCCCTACCGGAATCGAAGGTACAGAGCACTATTGCGTGCGCTTTATATACCGCTTAAGATTCCTTATGCTAGTGGGTTCCATTGTGGTATTTACTATAGCACGTGTGATACTAAAAATAGCGCAAGTGATACTAAAAACAGTGCAATGCACGGGATACGCCCATGACGTGTGATACAAACATGTTAAACAACGGTCCCTCGGGCAGTATGGAATATCCACTCGTGCAATCCATACTGCCCTCGGACCGTTGTTTAACTAGTACTTGTAGAACTACTATGAGCATTCTTGCAATAATACAATTGTCTGCACTACAGTAAAAATATGCTTTAAACTATATTTTTACAACACATGAACGAAGCCTATAAGGCTCGTTGTCTGCAATTTTTAAATTGTTGTAATTAAAGCATATCTGTAATTTTTGGACAGTATACAAAGTAAAAATCTACGTTTCACCATCTTCAACCTCAAAAGCCTCACATATGACCTGTAAATACTGGTAGCATTACGTATAGAATATTGCAAGCACGGTCTAGACTACGATTACACTCAAGCGAGACTGCCCATTTTAGGACAATAAGATTTTGTTGACTCAAAACAGCCGGAACTGGCACGATGGTTATTAAGTGATGATATCCTTTAAAACCATACATTCACTCATTCAGTGATACTGATTACATTATATAGTTGAGCACAACAATGCCGCCATGAGTGAGATGGAAATAATTAGTTAAATTATAACACAGCATTATGTCACTGCCAACTGGTATTTACTTTTTAAGAAAATCCTTTTATGGAGTGATTGCAGAGAAAGCAAATTTAACAATAAGTATACATTGCGATATCAATACACCATTAGTTAACTTGGGTAGTGAGTAATAGACCATAAAGAATAATTCATATAAACTGCCTGGTTGTCATGGCTATACTTCTCTATAAGAAGAGATGACTTGATCATTTCTCAACGATGTGATTAATCGGATACTCTATTCACCATCTGCTACACAGGATTTCTCAAAATTGAGACTTTTGAGATTGCATTGCATCAGAAAATTATTCCCAAACAACATTACCAGTGCAATATTCATCTTATTCAGATTTCTAGTAAGTTACTTATCCAACATACTAACAAGGTTATAGTTAGCCAAGGAGTATTATATGATACAGCAGCATGTGCTGGGCTCAAACATGTCTTAGAGATGGAGTGTGCACGCGGCCAGTAATCAGCTAAGCACATCACAACATGAGGAAGAAACAAGGTTGTGTACTAGTAATAAGCTTTGTGATAGGAAATGCAATACTAAACTGATATAGTGTACATACCATTCATGCTTCATTGTTGACACTGACTAGCTGTAGCAAAATGTTTGGATTGAAATCATGCAATATAGTGCATATACTATTACAGTATCTCTGATTCTAGTCTCACTAGAATCCATACTACTACTTTACATACCAGATCAGTTGTGCTATACCTTTGATCATGGTGTCTCAGAGGATGTAATGTCACTTAACGTGTGCTACTGTAAGCATCAACAATAATATATTATGTATGCTCGTCATGGACATGTTCACAGGATCGCATTCGAACCTATGAAAAGATCATACCAATTGCAAATCTATTGTTATGCTGCTGTGTAAAGTATCTAATATAATAAAGCTACATGTGGTTATTCTTATATTAGTACAAACTGTATCCCATGCATACAGGCTAGATAGGATTATTGTCTGTGACTTCCACTGAAGCAGCTAGGTGTGAGCAGTCCCACATGAACCTCTGGCGATAAACAGCTATGCACTAAGCTCAAAATCTATTTGAACCATCAAGTGATCACTAACCCCAACACACAATCGTCATGACAACATACCATAAACAGCCTTAACCATAGACAAGCTTCTTACCAGCTCACTATAACTATCATAACTATCAATAACAACAAAGACCTTTCAAGTATTGAACAAAATAGAAGTTCAAACGAGCACTTGGACTCTATATGGAAACTGGTTCAAAGGGCCAGTGTATCTCCTTATGTACATGAGATCACATACTCTGTTACCCTCATATGTACATGATGTTATGAATCCTTATATGTACATGAGATCACACACCCTCTTATGTACATGACCCTCATATGTACATGGTGTTATGAACCCTTACTAAGCACATCAAATTGTATTTGATCCTAGTTACAAGTCCAGTTTCACCAGCTTCCCATGTCACTAACCTGGATATAACCTTGGTGTAATTTCCTTTAGACCACAACAGTCTGTAACTCGGTCCAGTAAACGTTAAATGACTCATTCTGTCATTGTCGTTCAACAATAATATTTCCCTACACTATTTGTTTTTTTTAAGCAGTTTTGTTTACTTTATAAGACCAGAAGTACCATAAGTTTTGCTACGTATAGCAAGAAGCAGTTCTTCAGAGGAATAACCCTTGCTTTGTCTAGTTTTGAATTCGTCAACCACTTGTGTATTCTTTTCAATGAATGTATTTTTTCACCATAAATACATGATGTACAAATCATGGTTAGTTTGCATAGCATACTTAGATAAATAATTGTCTGAATATTATTGATCCATGAACTACATTAACTTGTTGTACATTTCATACCTTAGTTTAAAAAGGCATAATAAATTATTTGCCAACTTAAGCGTAATGTTATACATCATTACATCACTTTAATGTGTCCCTAAGCTCAATGGTGAACATAGAGGACAACAAACTACTGCACACACACAATGATGTGTTGTTAAAATAGCTATAATAGGCAACACTCAGTGTGTTTCCATATAAGGTCATATACCTATTTTAAGGTATCAGTCATGACATAGTTAATAACCACCACCCACCTCTGTAATAAAATCACTACCTAACATAGGATATTTACCAAATACAATGAACAGCTGGTCTAGCGTATAATACTGTTTGTGCAAATGACGACAAAATGAGGCATCGAGTTGGAAACAACAAATTAACTTGTGGTGAAAAAATTAATTGTTTGAAAGTAAAGATCATGTTTAAAATTCCCCGCAGGATTTTAAATTCAATGTCATATGCAACAAATGATAGGAAGCAGAATCATAGTATTCTAGTCTCATACATGTATACCTTCACATACATGTAAGACAACAAACTATGGCACACACACGAAATTGTATTATTGTCACTTAGTCATGATCTATTTGTAATATTACCAGCTTGGTAGGTCCCCTTTGGCTACAGTATCCATTACAAATCACACAGTAACTATTATACTCATTTTCATACTGGCTTCCTTGTACAGTGGAACATGATCCTTCCTTCATCTTGCAAAAAACCTGAGCCAGAAAAACAGCCACACAAATTCAATATGAATTATCGTATTTCACATGCTGTGGCTCTACAGTAAAAAAATTTCTGGTTTCGAATTTTGTAAAGAATTACAATAAATTACAGCTAGTTTATGGTGATAATAGTTGTAGCTACTGATATTATATTTAAAATTAATGCGTCTATATGGACTTTCTCAGATTTGCATTTTTTGTTGCTATCTCATTTCCTCGTGAAGTATAATTTATTTCAATTGAAACATTGCTAGTACATCATTACCAATTTCAACTCTAAACTATCAGGATTTCTGCAGAAAATTTCTTCACTTTTCACTATAGCTCTAGAGTTTGAATATGAGCTCTAAGCAAAAGGTTCGACAATAATGTCAATGACTTTGATCATAAGAAGGGCATATAGCTCGATGAAGACCGTGAAGTCAATCTCCAGTCGGGATGAAATTGGAAACGACCATTCTAAAAACTAATGCATAACATGATCAAAAGCAATGGATCGAGGGTTTACTTAGCAACACTTTCATTATAGCCATCTTGGTGGAATAGCTAGTACATAGAGGAGAACTGGTCTACTATTTAATGTTGAAAACTCTTGCTGAAAATTATTTTCAAGAGCACATGTCTCAACAGAAAACTTTGCCTCTCTGTTCATTTATCCTCTTAGGTAGTGATGTACTGTTACTGGTACAAGATTCATAATACCAGTGATGAATTTTGATATTAAATAGATCACCATTTTATTCCTCAGCTGTCAGGAATGAACTTATAGTGTACAGTGCATGTTGAGTTCAGCACTGATCTAGCATTGAATCCAGACATTGATATTATTGGTACACGTGCATCACTATGATGTTAATAGCATTCTAACACTACAAACAATGCACTAGGATATGACTGTTACTATGCTATCCAGTACCACACACTACAGAATTAAGAAATTTGAACAAATTATTCTGAGTAGTATATTGCATGTTTGGTGCAGTATGCGGAAGGCCAGGATACAGGTCTAGTCGTGTCTTTGTAAGCATGTGCTGTTAAACATCTGTCTCACATCACAATGCAATGTACTACGCCCATGAAAGAATTTTACAGCTCACATGAGCCGAGTGCAGTGCCATCTTGTTGTCACCAGAATAATAATAAAAGCTACTGTCATATGCCATGAGCTGATGATTTACTTACAACAGCTTCTAAGATATGTACATAATCAGCAGTATTTGAATAATGAATGATAAGGAGTGATTTACGTAGTGCTTTTTTCGTGTTTGATTAGAGGATGATTTAGTCTCGATACATCCTGATATTCTTTGCAATACGTAAGCTCATATTACTGATTCAGATTCCTGGGCACGCACACTATTTGTTGTCACTAGCTCAAGCAGTACACAACAACAGATCATCATAGCTGCCCTCTATTGAAAACCTGACTATCACCATATCTCAATACTATTATCATCTTACATTAGACTACAACACAGCCAGACCAATTTGACATCATAAATTTACATCCTCTTTTCCTCATATCTTAGGAAATGTGAACACATAGTTATGAGTACAGTGACTTGTGTAGTACAGTACTCCTACTGGTCTATAGCTCTCTATATGGTAGCACTAAGCTGCTTCTTGTGCACGTGGAGATGGTATGGTAAGTGAACTCTTGCTGGCTTCTATACTCCTCCATCAATACACAGACATTGTGTGTGTATGATAATTACTGACTTTGTGTATAATTAGATAAACATGATCATGCTTCAAACAGTCATTAGCCTAAGGCATGCATACATACCTCCACAAATACGAAACCTTTTGAAATGGCATCCGCAGGCTATAATACGTACAAACATGCAAATAAAATTATAAGCTGTCTTTTAATACTTCACTTGCACATAAGATTTATCAAAGGATGGATAATGATACCTAATGAGCTTACTCATGTGTATGCGACAGAGTATACGATTAAGAAAATAAAAAGATTTCAAAAGGATGTAGGGTTGTGAAATCTACCACTGGTCCACAATGTAAACTAACAACTTGAGGAACAAGCATGGAATGGTAACACGATTGACTTGCTAACAGACCATATAGATCCTACATCAGTGGCTGCTTTAGCTGACTATAGCTAGTTCTGCTAGTTGCTGTTGATTGACACCTGACGTGCATTCTTATGTACAGCCACTGATGTAGGGATCTATGGTCTGTTAGCAAGTCAATCGTGTTACCATTCCATGCTTGTTCCTTGTTACTTTACGTTGTGGACCAGTGGTAGATTTCACAACCCTACATCCTTTTGATTTCGATAGAAATCTTTTTATTTTCTTGTTTGTGTCCTTTTTTCTTATTCAGTGATGTGCAGTTCAATATCATGCATGTACTGAGCCGTCTTTGTTTACACCATTGGTTTAGTTTTCCTGTTATTGATGGCTTTTCTTTATTAACAATTTTAAACTTGTAGCTAAAAAAATAATAATTGTTATGGTTTATCTCTTTGAGCTCTGAAAAGTTGTAAAAATACAACCCTACTTAATATTCATGGTAAGTGCCCACTTTAATAATTATTAATAACACAAGTTATAATGGTTATTGTACAGGAAATGAGATGCAGGCGGCATTCAAGTACCGTGAAACCACCCCCTCTGTCGGCACGGAAGCGGAACTTTCATCTTTACAAGTTTCCGGTTTCGGGCCTTTGAGGATCAAAGGATCTAGCGACTGAAGAACTCTTTTTTTTTTTTTTTTTTTTTAAGGAGACAGATATGAACTGTGTTGATGATAAGATAATGTTTGTAGTGTCTGTGTGTGTCTAGCCGAAGGGGCCTGAGCCGCTTGCAAGAGGATGAAGCGAGCGAGCAAGCGAGATAGCTAGCTGCACTTACTTCTGTCTATTGGTCAATGGCAAGCATTCAGAACTGGTAGGAATTACTGGCGCAGTCATCTAAATGTACCTGGATAGCTGCAATCAGTCACACAATCCGGAAACGCTGCGTACAAGAGCGCTCGAAAATCGCCATCGTTCCAGACAAGAAGAAACCACGCCTACAGTGACACGCCCAACAACGAGTTGACGTGGCCTGGTCGTCAACGCGTGGGTGCACGGGTTAAGGTCACGTGCTCCTCCCCAGCTAGCTCAGTTGTCAAAGAGGTATATCAGGTCGCCTACGCATAGTGCATGCATGCAGGCTAGGCATGCATTCGAGCCCCGCCCACACTTGTTTGTAGACCATACGGCGGTTATAATGATCTGGCGAGCTCAGAATGTTGATTCTACACGAGCTTACAGTTCTTCGACGACTCCAGACAAATATGTGTTCTCCGTGTTCCATACGGCGCGGCTATACTCAAGCTAGTGCTCGGTCACGTGCGCTAGCCACTGCTTGGTCACGTGCGTATTGCGCAATCACACAAATGGCGTCTAACACTTAGCTGACAATGGATCACGATCGAGAAATCGCGGAATGTATATCGCCGTTTCGCTAAAAAGAAGTTAAAAAGGCACCTGCCAGGAGAATTTCACGACTGTTCGTGGGTGTTTTGGTCTCGGCACTGCTCGTGTAAAGCCGGGTGCATGCTAGGCGAGCGGAAGGAAAGAAAGAAAGAAAGAAAGAGAGGGAGGGAGGAATATGTTTACTCACAGGATGACATTTTGAGAATACATTCCTTGACAAATGATTCATAAATCGAAGAGTGATGTTTAACTAGAACATGCTAGTGAAGCTCACATGCTGTATACAAACAATACCCACTATAAGCAAGTAATAAAAACATCATTTTAAAGAAAAAAATATTTGTGAGATTTAGGGTTTGTGAATTTTTGAACAACATGTTACAGAGTACAAAGACACAGAAACAGCAAGTATGCTGAACACACAGTGGACTCGTCTGAGTCAACGAAACCTTAAATAAATTGTGGTTTCAGAAACATTCAACAAGTCAAACAAAATCTAGTGATGCAGGAGGTTTAGTTAGCCACAGTACAATAATTATACTGAACAGCTACAATACACTTCAAGAAGATAATGCCATTGGCAGTTATGTATGTCACTCACATATGTATGTCAGTGTGTCATTTTGTGTTAGTGTTGTGCAATAATGTTTTTGCTCAGAAGTAGATAAGTATGGATTTTATTTTGTATGTGAAATGAGAATACAATGAGCAATCTACAAAAACATTATAAATGTAAGTACTGATACTAGTAAAAGGAGTGTACTAATAATTAATGCTACCTCCATTAGTTACCTGCTTTCAATAGTATGCTTAATTTACTAGTTGACTAGGGAGGTAGTATTTTATCTTATTTCTTACATTCCTTTTACTACAAGCGTTTACATGTTTTATACTGAAATTCATCAATGCTAAATCATTTATATTCATGCTGGTTTCCCTCTCCCGGCAGTTATAATGCCTGGTCAGAGAATTACTGATCAAGCTGTCATGCAGGCGCTCAGAGCAGGACCTTCTACTCCACCTGACCTCTCGGTCGTGAACAACTGTCTCTCATCAAGGTTCCAACCTCATTGAGTTGATGCTTAAAAGTTGCATTTAGCTGCACAATTATACACAATAATTAGAATGTGATGAGGTTTGTACTGCAAGCCTTCCGTATTTGCATCTTTTATGATAATTGTCATAATTTTAACACATGTAGTGGCTTATGATGAGTCAGTGAGCTATAATACATGCAAGTCAGTAATTACTACAGATAGCTATAGAAGCAAAACAACATCTGTTCTTCATGCAGAGCCCGGTATTCTGGAACATGCCCCATGCAGCAGTGGTCTGTAAACAACACCAAACAGTGGGTTTCCTAGAAAAATGTCAACCTAGAACAATAAAAGCAGCTACCCATGTTTGAATCTGCATTGATGCATGTGTAGATCATGATGTCTCCACTGCAGCACACTGGTTCATTCAGTGTATCTATAATCATCACGATGATAGCCTTGTCTTTCAACCATTCTTTCAGCACCGGTAAGCTGTTGTACTTTACTACTGAAGTGTGATATATGTTTCTTTGATGCCTGCAGCAGCAGTGCAGACTGAACTGCCATTTCTTGATCTGGGTAATGAAACTCGTGTCAATGGTGATGGTTCCATACTCAGTGAGACAGAACAACCAAGATTTAGCAAATACAATTGGCTCAATATATATGTGGGTGATCTTTTTAAAAATATGGGACGATCTATCGCTACATATGTTTCAGATTTCAAGCTATCAGGGATACATTAGTCTTGTTTCATCATCATGTACATGTACATGTAGTATAGTTCCATACTTAGCAAACTCTGATCTCACTAAAAAAGGAAAAGTGTTGTATGCTGCACTCAATGAATCTCATCTCAACAATCGTCAAGATATATTTGATATTGTCAATAGCTATATTACTGATACTGTATTGAAACAATGCTCATCAGTGTTTAGAGCTCGTTGGATTCTAGCAGTACGATGGATCAATGTTTGTCCAGAAGGATTTGCTAATTGTGTAAGTTAAAGATTATTTTATCATTATAAATAGACCCTTTGATTTGACATTTTTATCTGTATAGGCAAAGGGTAACTCATTTCAAGCAGTAATGGCGACTGATGGTATCAGAGTTTACGCTATTTACACATACAAATGTGGAGAACTGAACTGGGCGAGAGATGCATACTGGGGCCCTCAAAGATTTGCTTTTATTGGAACCCATTGCCTGACGAGATTCTATTTAAGGCATCCACTCTCTCGCAAACCATATGTTACTGACATTGCCTGCATCAATAATGATACAAGTGTTTGGAGCAATGTAGTATATACTTTACACCAAAAAATTACTAGAGTCACATTTGATCCTCCTCACTTCATATCAGAGATAGAGTCAGTTCCATACCAGGTGAGTTAGAGCTGGTCATATTGACATGATCATCATGCATGCATGGTCTGCTGCATTCAGGTCAACATATCATTGAGTACAAGTCCAGGTATTCTTCCTCTCATACTAGCTGGAGAGATGACACTGTGTGTGTTCAGTAATGAGGAGAGAGGAATCACATTCAACACAACTTTATCAGAGACAATGTCATGTGACCTCACCTCCTCCATCCCTGCACTCTCTGATATCAAGCTAGGTTTGCATAAAGATTATCTAATGCATCTATTCTGATCATTATTATTTTTTTATTTCAGAGACTAGTTTCAGTTTGTACAATACACGCAACAAGCAATTATTTTGTGAGAAATTTGATTACACATTCTACAACTGCTCTAGAGCCAATACGTACGTTTCCTTCTATTGATGAATGTATCATGTCATTACTCTCCATCCTTATACATGTAGTTGTCATGATTGTATATCTGATGGTATCTGTGGATGGTGTGATAATACTTGTGTTCATACCTCAGCAACATGCTCTACCAACTTGACCACCACACCTTGTGGCTGTTTGTCACCAATGATCACTAGTATCTCTCCGGATAGTGGTCCCACAGAGGGAGGGACCACAGTGACCATTAATGGTACTAATCTGGGAACATCATTTAGTGATATCATCAGTATCACAGTGGGTAGTCTCTCCTGTACTCCCATTAAGGACTACTACCTGAAAGGAAGTAGAATCACATGTGACATTAGTATTAGCAATCGAATACAGCCAGGGAGTGTTGATGTGGTCGTTAATGTTTGTTATAAAGAACCCATTCAGTTCCGATCTGGTCAGTTCCGGCTTGGTCAGCCGAGAGTATACTCTGTGAGTCCATCATACGGACCAGCTGCTGGAGGGACAGTAGTGATAATAAGAGGAGAGGACCTGGATATTGGTAACACTGAGAGGACTACAGTATCACTGGTGGCCAATGGCAATACTGGGAGGAGGAGACAGACCATGGGGACACCATCCTGTGATATCACGTGAGCAATAGTAACAGTCTCTAGCAAAATCCAGAGATATATTAATTATTCTCAGGTCTATCTATGCTAATGAAATCGTGTGCAGCTGGAGCGCTTCTACTGCTGACATGTCTGGAGTGGTTCTAGTGACTGTGAACAATGCCATGGTGCAGAACAACTCAGTCACTTACCAGTACCTCAACAACCCTGTCTATACTGGACTAACACCTCAACAAACCATCAGATCGTGAGTGATGAGATGATGTGTGTCAATGGTCCTCTCCTCATCTTCCTGTCACATGCAGTGGTGGTATCAAACTCACATTCACTGGACAGTATCTCAATGTTTCACAGCAGCCAAGACTACAGTTCAACAATGGTCTACAGTCTTCTACTGTTAATGTATAATACAGTATACTGTAGCTCATCTACGTATACTAGTGCATGAGCAAGTTTTCTCTTCTTCAGGTAACTTGTCAGCAAAGCAGCTCAGGCACCACTCTGGTGTGTATAGCTCCTCCTCTGTCTGTACTGAAAAGCTACACTGTTGTAATGGATGCTGCTCTTGGACCAAATAGTTTAGACGGCTATCTTAGGCTGCTGATCCCAATTATAACAAGAAAGAAAAAAGATTTCTTACGAAATCAAAAGGATGTAGGGATGGAGATGCAATGAAGAAATCTGCCACTGGTCCACAATGTAAACCAACAAGCTAGATAACAAGGAATGCATGGTAACGGCATACGATTGACTGCATGGAGTCATGATGATAATAGACCATCATCCCTACATCAGTGGCTGCAGTTCATGTTAGTTATATAGCTAGCCGGCTCAGTTGAACGACACATGCATGCTGGCTTGCATTAAATTAGTCTTTATTAACCCTCGGCGCATGCGCGAGGGTTACGGTACTTGGTTTTTATTTTTTGCAGTGATGAAATAAGTTTGCATGATGGCTGATTATCTTATAATTTTTACAGCCACTGATGTAGGGATGATGGTCTATTATCATCATGACTCCATGCAGTCAATCGTATGCCGTTACCATGTATTCCTTGTTATCTAGCTTGTTGGTTTACATTGTGGACCAGTGGCAGATTTCTTCATTGCATCTCCATCCCTACATCCTTTTGATTTCGTAAGAAATCTTTTTTCTTTCTTGTTTGTGTCCTTTTTTCTTAAAAATTTTTTATTCACGGATTAATTAATTATTTTTTTCTATGAATATTAAACTATTTATTATCTTATTAAGAAAAATAATTTTATTGTTAACATGTTTCTATTATAAGCTAAGAAGATATTGGTTCATCAATTACTGCATGCATCAGTGCATGGACATCGTGCCGCACCCAGTCATGCAGTGCCGGGATGAGTCCAGCCATATAGTTCGTATATAGTATCATAGCTTATGAGAAATCTGGCTTAATTAATAAGTTTATTGACTGATAAGTCAACCTCATAATCACTTTCATTATCCGACTTCATGCTCAAGTTTAATAGCTTGTCATTATTCCAAGTTCATTGAATTTCATCTTGTGAGTCTTGTTGCCATGGATATGGGAGCGGTCTTCAGTCACGTGAGGTACAATTTTTCCTGTCCGTTAAAATAGCAATTGCTGTTCTGAGGCCAGATCGATCGCCATGCACGATGTCATTGTGCTAGCCTACTAATCATGTGGCAAATCAGCATCCAGGAAAACCGTTGCAGGGTGCATTGTGCAAAATGTTCTGTATGTTTGTGGGCCGAAAAGAGTGAAGACTGGTCCACTTTAATTTAGCGTTTGAAGCGCGTCCGATTTCTCGCTCCGACAATTCGGAGAAAACAGCTACATGCAAAACCCTAAGTGTGTATATCGAGTCTGAAATTTTATTATGGAGACACTGAGATGCAGTAACTAAAGTGACCGAAACTTTGATGATTGTCAGTTATAATAATTTATTATTAAAATTATTTTTATTAAAAAGATTATCATAAATATTAAGTTGAGAAGCTATTGTGTTGGATCAATCAATGTCATTAGTATCATCACCTGCAACAATAAAAAATTAAGTCAAGTCAATCAATTGCAAATTGTAGTTATTCTAGTACCTTTAGTTCATCTTTGGAAAAACTATGAGACTGTCTCAGTTTCTCCAAATGTGACGTTAGGAATTTTAAACCAGCAGCCACAATGGATACTTAGCCACTCTACCAACGACAAGGTGCAGTCTCACAGAGTGGAAAAATTATTTGGTCTTATAAAGACCACGCACATATACTAGTGCGATTGACCCATCTGTAAGAGACAATAATGTAATAATCATGTGCACAGATGGCGAAGCATACAGACAACACTATACTTCCCATGTTGATGACAAGGATTGGCTCTCAAAAATTTAATTGAATGGTGTCCACTGGGCGAGTGTGTACATTCATGTGCACACAATTATGCACATGCATACCGGGAACATGACAACCTCTTTTTTATGAACACACTCAAGCTCAGCCGATCATTGGTTGGAGGACAAGGTGCAGAGGAGCACTGGTCATTTATCAATACTGATACCCGGTATTAACACCTCACAGCGAACATGTCACCCCAATAACTCCACATACTATGGTGCTCTATAGGGGTGAACCACCAGTGGTCGACCAATTCAAATGCATTATTAATGGAGAACAGAAAATTTTAGCATGCTCATCCGTCACTCTGTACAGAGCTCAATACATTTCACTTTACATGGTAATGTAGAACATGACTATACAGTTGGAGATAATGTTCTAAGGACAACATCATAATGCCCAGGGAGATATCTCAAATACATTGCTCTTTGTGTTATGTCATCGGGCAAGGTTCTATCAACAGAATGTGGACTAAACCTGTACCAATTTTGATCTTGTGTACTGTAGGTAAAAATGCACGTGTTGATGAGATGAGATAAGGTTATTATCTCAATGTCAGAGCCCCAAGTCTTATTTTGATTCATTTTAGTACGCTCTATGTACTGTTGTACACTTGAGTAACCTGCAAACAAATCATACCGGTGAGCATACAACAGATGGGAGATTGCTACCATATGATCTAATATAGCTTGGCGTACTGCCATGTGCTGAGCTTGTGAACCAGTGATCACATATGAAAAGGAACGGAACATACAGTTCCCATCACCAACTATGTCTTTAGTATGGTTGTGATCAGGTGGAGTGAGAGGCACACTAGCACCACCACCTCTATGTCTGGGTGGTGGATGATGGTGTTCTAGACCAAGAGTAGCGCAAGCGTTTTGTTGCCAATCTAAGTCTACAGGATAGTAGTTGTACGGCCATCTTTGTGTACGTGCTGGATCAAATGACCCTGCAATTAAGCAATCATCATTTTGTGTACTAGCAGTAGTGTGAAGTCGCTCGCTAGGAGCACTACTATTACAAGCTCTTTTGGCTGGTTTAGCAGTTTGAACAGGGGCAGTGCTAGTTCGTTTACGCTTAGTGCCTTGGGTGCTAACAAATGCTCTTTGTTGCTTGGTAGTGGTTTGTGAGCATTTTATTTTCTTGCTGGGAACAACCACAGTATCTACTTGGTCAGTATCAGGTTTTCCAACAAGCTTACGTTTAGAAGCCTGTTGGACAGGAATGGTGTACAGAGGAAGATCAGGTCTATACATTTTACGTAGACGATTATACTCCTCTAAAGATTGATTGCTGACTATAATGGACTTTGGATCAAATGAGAGGAGATGCAAGCCCGTGAGTGATCTTACTCTAGACAAAGCGACATAAGCCATTGCAGCACAAAAAACTTTATCCGACAGATCAATAATGGCATGGTCCAGGGACAATCCCTGTGACTTGTGTATAGTAACAGCATATGCCAAAATCAACGGAAATTGTTCTCGACGAACATAGTAGTTTTTCATAACAACGAATCTGCTCTTGACCCTTTCAACCTGATATGGGCTGGTCAGGTGATCAAATTGTACAGTTACAAATTGTTTAGTTATTGCAGTAACTGTACCCAATGAACCATTGACTAGACCTTTCTTTGTGTCAATGTTACGGCGTAACATAACACGTGCTCCAATAGCTAACACTAGAATACTTTGCAGTCCTCCAGTCATGTTGCAATCATGGTTTAATTGATGGAGTTGTTTGTCAGCAGTTTTTGTCCACTTAAGTTTACTGACAGTTTCGTCAACATCATCAGTACATTCTAGTTCGAATGATTTACCAGGAAGAGATTTGAGCATTTTATTGTTTAGCTCGTCACATTGCTTGCGTGTAGGAAAAAACGTTACTACCATTATTCCTTGTTCTTGCAACTCAGCAATTTTCTCAGTCAATGAGCAAGTAAACACTCTTGATTGGAGAGTGCTAATGGTGGAGCTTGTAACTTCGCCAATTCTAATACCATTAAGCAGCGTTGCATAGTCTTTATCACCTTTCTGGCGCTCGTTGATGGTTAGCCCATCGTATACAATAGTTTCTTCCCATATATTGGGAGAGGTTGCACAGCCTATTCTGTACTTGACTACAGTGTCAGGTACAGCTGAAAATACTGGTTGACCACCAACAGGCTCAAGTTGAAGCAAATCACCAAAAACAATCATATTTCGTGCTCCAAAGTAGTCAACACCTCCATATAGCTCATTCAAGCGTAGATGAATGTAAGCTAGATTGAGGCTACTAACCATTGAAATTTCATCTACAATGAATAATTTCACATTACGCAGAGCTGCTTTCATCACTTTGTGAGCAGATTTTGGTAAAGACCAATGAACGGCTGACCTACCCCCATGCTGGACGGGTAGCTGAAATAACCGGTGGATAGTCATGCCACCAACATTAAACGCAGCTAAACCTGTTGGTGCAGTTATGGCACATGAGCAATCAGTACTAGGCCACAGTTGAGCTACAAATGCTTTGATTGTCTCGATAAGAAACGATTTACCTGTTCCAGCGACACCTGTGACAAACATGCACAATGGAGGTAAGTCACAAGAACAATCATTTGTTTCATGTTTTTGCATGTGAATCATATGCTCTTTGACTTTGTCAAATATTCGCCTCTGATCTGCATTCAACATGTTGGTCCTATCGGAAAGACTAAGTGTGTCTTCACACTTAGTGACCATGCTTCCAGCATCCTGCATTGCAGCAACTGCTTCACAGATTAGCTGTGGCTCACTATCAACCTTTTGCTCTGGACAATCAGATTGCCTGGCTTCATTGATTAGTTTAACACTACGATTACATTCAAGCATCTGCTGTAATCGAGTGTGGTGAGTCAAGCAACGGTTTTCACCAGTATCAGGAAAATGACGATTAAATGCTTCTTCAGCAGTTTCGTCTTCTAGTAAAAGCTCACTCTCATTTCGGAAAGGCACAAAAAGCATGATTAGAGAATAGTAATAATCTTCTTTCTGATTTTCATTTCTCAAATCATATAACTTGTGATTGGGTAACACAGGTTTGCCACGCCTTTTGAATTCAGTTTGTTTCACGCCTTTGACAATAGTGTGATACCAACTGTAATTAGCGACAATGTCGTAAAGACACACGTCCTCAAGCTTATCAGGACGATCGGGATAGTATGCGTCTACAAGATTCGACTCAAATAAATCCTCACTATCAGGATCTGATTTTGAAAGCTCCGTCAAAGCTGCGTGACTTTTGAGTCGTCGATTTCGTTTGTGAGGCATAGATACATTTACGAACTGTATCGCTTCCGATTTTTCAGTCAAGTGGTCACCTAACAACAAGTCGGCAGCCTCATATACAAACCACACTCTCGTGAGCTCAAAGCTTTCATTCCAAATTTGTAGAGCTTGCTATAAATGCTCTTACTGTCTTGGATTTCTCTCCAAATGTCTTGCATGTTGCTTCTTTCTGCTTTAGTAACATACCCACTAACGTAATGAGCTAATGCAAGAGAAGACTCTGACACAAACTGTATGTCAATGTTAGCTTTCCACAATAACAGAATCAGAGGATTATAGTCATTCACTCTAACCTCTGACTCTGTTCGTGGAAGTTCGTAGATTTTCTTACGAGTTTTAAGAGAGTCTTCTACAGAGTGCACAATACCTGTTTCACAAGCCGGACGAGGAAAGCCAAACTTACAGTAAGTTATGAACGTACTGCCGACCTTTCGTCTGCGCTTGCAATATGCACTACACTTATGCATTTGATATCTTGTGACGAGCTCATGCAATTCAGGACTGGTTTTCTTGTCAGGAATGTGGCAAGTAACCCTTTCCTGGATCCATTTCAATACAACAGCAGAGTCATCACAGCCAATAACAGGTGCATCTTTTATCCACAACAGGACGTGGTAATGAGGTGCACCTCTGGCTTGATACTCCTTCTTCCAGTAGAAGTGCTCTACTTCACCCAATATCTGACCTTTACAAATGACAATGCGGAAGAAGGCATGAAATTTCTCAGAAAATTTTCGAGAAACCGATATAGGATCTTCTGTGCAAAGTCTTCCCATATCGTAACTTGGAGAGACATTGTTTACCTTCCTGAGGTAACGAGCCATGTCACTCCACTCATATTCAGCACAACTGAATGTGAGAAACAATGTTGGTGATCCCCAGTTACGCACCATGCACTTGAGATCACTCTTACGCTGCCACCAATACTGTTTGCTACCGCGTACTGACTGAAGCATTGTGAAGAGGCTTGCTTCTAACCGTTCATCAGAGGCTTCAACCTTAGCTAGTAGCTGCTCAACAGACATAGCAACTCCTCGTGAGGAATGAAGAACATTGTAGACGCCGTTACCTACTTCACGTAGGGTTTTTTGATTCAGCAGATAGAATACATATGAAGCATCTTTGCGAAATCGCGAGTCTTTGTTATGCAAACGTTGTTTG
>OZ024785.1:14374007-14506507 GCA_964017065.1 Haliclona indistincta | reverse complement strand
TGCATCTGCTGGAGTTCTTCAGCAGATGGGATGCCTTGAGCAAATTTACTAACAAGCCATTTACGAAAACACTGATGGGTGTTCTTTTGAGACTCTAGTCCTGTTTCACTAATGAACTTTCTCTATAGAAGTTTCAGAATATGAAACATTCGGTCGACCATAATAATTTTTCTTACCATCACAGAAACATTCTTCTTGTACACTTCAATACTCTCGGTACTAGACTTTAGTGTTTCACCGAATCTCTCAGCAAATTCATCTGTTGTCATTGTCAAGAATGGTTCACAAGGTTTAATTCCAAATAACTGCATGTCACAATGTGTAAAACGTAGTGACAACTCATAAACATGAATTTATCTTCAACATACCCTGCGTCTTTCTTCAGAACGAATCTGAGTAAAACGGTGCAAAATGTAGGCCTTTGCCTTATCAATTTTATACTTTTGTTTAGCTTCCTCTTTAAGAACTCTAGAAATAATCGCCTGCAATCATAATACTATTCATCATGCAGCAATAGTATTGAAAATAACCATACCGCAAGCTCTTCTTTTGATAAATTTCTCTTCAGAGACTGACAGAAAGCATTGGTTACTTCTTCATTTAGTTGTACCTGCAATGAAGAGTGTTAGGCTCTAGCTCATTGCATGTAGTCCTGGTACCCTAGCCTCATAGCACGATCACTGACCAGAAAATTGGACTTATCAATCTTGAAACTCGATCTTGCCTGTTCTTCAATAGATTTGGCTACAGCATCAAGTTTTTTGGCCATGTTTGATTGTTCGTCTTGCAACCGACTTATCTTCCCTGCGACTGCTCTTACTTCTATTTGAATTTGAGTTAGAGTGCTTTGTAGAGGATGTTGCGGAGGACTTCCAGGGTTTGCCGGCAGTGGCTGTCGCGGTCGATCGTACGGTGCTCCTCTTGGTAGTGGAGGCCGTGGATGTCTTTGCATAGCCATTTCGCAGTTCTTGCTGATGAACACGCTGATCTCCTGAATAAAGATGAGCTCGCTCACGTGACGATGTCCCGCCTTTTGTGACCGCGTGGTTGTGTCTGTCTTCGATTCTCAAGCGTCTTCTTCTTTCCAGTCATAATGGCCAGTGGTAAGTTATTATAAATTAACTCAAACCTAGTTATAATACGTATTCCATGTAGGTGATTCAGATTGTATTAGATGCGACTCTTGTGATATGAATTTCAAATTCCGTTCACAGCTACGACGTCATTTAAGCACAGAAAGTCATCGGCTTGTTGCTGACGTATGTAGTTACGTAGATGATCAGAGGGATGAAACAAGTTATCAGACCATGGAAGAGGTATGACAAGTTTGAACATATGCATAAGGATTAATAAATATTTAGAATGACCAATATCACAGTGAACAATATCACACTGAACCAGATGACACTTTGACTAGGGTATTTGTTGATTATAGTACTGTGTTTAATTGTTTATAAGAGTTGTAGAGTGAGGAATCTGATGAAGATGACAATGTGTCTTTGTTTGATTATGTCATCTCTTTAACCAGTAAGTGCATGTATAAACATTGCCACAGTGTAAATCTGGGCAAGTGTTGATTTACTGTTAAACCCAGGTATGGAGAGCTGTGAAGAATCGGATTACTGGCCTTTTTCTAGCAAAGTCCATGCTTTATGTTACATGTTACTCCATAGTCCTCGTCCTATGGTATTTACGTCGATGTAAACATTATGCAATAATTATTGCTGTCTCATAGGGTGAAAACAACATACAATTTGTTCTACATATGTTTAAGCTGTGTTCACCTAAGACTCATATACCTAGTCTATCTTCTCTGAAGAAATATACACTACCCGATTATGTTTCGCCTAAGAAGGTATTTTACTTCCCATTCATGAGCCTATGATTTTGTTTTATCTTTACAGTTTGTATCATCAAAAGGATCACCATTCTACGTCAATAGTGTGACTGCCATAATAGCTAGATGTCTTGCTAACCCATCCATTGCGAAATCAATTGTTCGATACCCTGTGCAGTCAACTTTATTCTCGTAAATCCATGTGCAACCCTGTTATGACTGTATATGCTGATTTTATTGCAGTGAAGTATATCATGCAAGTAGGTGGATGAATGATGCTCGCTATCATACACCAACTGTAATACTAGTTGATGGAAGTGTTGCTTTCATTCAAGATTTTGTTGAAGTAATTCACCCTACTCACGGAAGAGTTATGGGGAAAATTTGGAAATTGAATCAAAAGGTATAATTCATCTCACCGCTATGGTGCTTTATTATTGTTTTGTTTAACTATAGGAAGGTCTAACTGATGTTTATTGCTCTCTTGACTTATTACTGACACCCGAGCAATTCTGTGAGCATCCGTCATCTTTTCCACCTGGAGCGGTAATAATTTCTGAACAATATGAAACATCCACTATTTGGCTCACTTCTGTTCTGACTACAAAGCCGTCATCTTTTTTTAAATGGAATTCTTCAGACAACACATTTCGCCGACTTCAATTTGAGGTTTGAAGTTATCTGTTTGTTTGGTCATGTAGTCATGTGCATGTAACATGTAGGCATTGCAAGCGTATCTGTCAGAAAATCCACTTCGAGCCGTGACAAGTGGAATTGAGCCAGTGATAACTGTCCCGATAATCTTGTATACTGATGATTTGAGTGGTAATAAGAGCAAGAAATGGCACGAGTGTAATAATTGGTGCATGATGATTGCTGGTCTTCCTCGACATATGAACAATCAGCTTTCAAACATCCACCTGCTGACATTCTCTGATGCAGTGTCAGTACTTGATATGGCTAAGCCAATATATAATGAGCTCTGTCAATTAGAAAAGCAAGGTGTATGTGTTTATGATGCTGCACTTGAACGACAAGTCCTTGTCTTTGCTCCTGTATTGTTTGCTATCTGTGACAACCCAAGAGCTTCTGAATTGCTCAACCACAGAGGAAGTTCAGCGCGACGGTTCTGTCGCATTTGCATGGTAATTATTGTGTCATTTGTAATATGTTATAATAATTATGTAATTCTTTTATTTGATAGGTGGACAAAGAGGATAACCCAGCTATGGTGGATAATCTACGAACAAAGGCTCTATCAATGATGCAAATGGATGAAATTAGAAGGCAAGAAAAGGAGAAAGACAAGGCATCACTTAGGGTGAAGTATGGCATTGGAGAAAGTGAAAATACTCTGTTCTCTCTAAGTGTTGATCTATACAGGTGCCATAAATTTACTCGGAGATTTGTATACTTTAGCTATTGTTGTTTTCTTTGTTCGGCTAGGTCTACTCCTGTTGAGGTTTTACACACAATGTTATTGGGGCCATACAAGTATTTGCTAAAAGAGTTTATGAAACGTATGTCAACTGATCAAAAGAAGGAACTGTTGGCAAAGTTAGAAACTTTCAACTACTCTGGCATTGATTCCAAAATTACTGGAAACCTGTGTTATCATTACAAGTCATTTGTTGGGCGTGACTATCGTTCTCTAGCTCAGATTGCTCTACACCTTCTCGGTTCGTATTTTTCTGACTCTGAGAAGGCAGTGTGGCTAGCACTTTCAAAGGTATATTCAATTTCTTTGATAGCTATAAATGTTGCATTTTTATTTGCAGGTGTTTCTATTCTGTTATTGCAAGCACTATGATCCTTCTAGTATCACCAGGTTGAGGTCTATGTGCTTTGACTTTGTTACTAAAGCTATTACTGCCTTTCCGAAGTTCAAGAAGAAGCAAAAGATTCATCTATTCTTACACATTGTAGACTCCTTTGATGCATTTGGCCCAACATCTTGCTATTCTGCAGAAAGGTGATTTGCACACAATTACATGTACACATAAGGTTAAGTAATATTTAGACCACACTAGGCGGTGCATTACGCGATATAATGCACGAGGGTGGGGTCAATAACGGTCGAGAACGCGTTGATAATGCACGAGCCGAAGGCGAGTGCATTATCACGCGTTCAAGACCGTTATTGACGACGCCCGAGTGCTTTATATCGCGTAATGCACCGCCTAGTGTGGTCTAAACGTTTTAGACCATACCAGGTGACTTTCCGACCGAGTGCTTGCTATTTTGTTCGCTTTGTTTACCTAAAAGTGTGCATTAATAAAGTGCGCGTTAATAAAAGTGTGCATTAAGAACTTAATCCACGAGGTGCATTAATAAAAGTGTGCATTAAGCTATTTAATGCACACTTTTTGAGCGATCTGATTGGTCGAAAGTCACGTGGTATGGTCTAAATATTACCACTTGTTGAGCTGACTTAGAATTTGGCATTGTCGCCATTGGCTTACCCAGCTATACAGTGACAGCTTGTTCTTAAATTTTGATCGCACATTTGACCGATTGTCTCGTTGTTTATTGTATCTGGTCTACTTCCAGACTCTTTTATTGTAGGCTTGAGAGCCATAATGGCTTGCTAAGATCACAACATCAGTTTGGAAACAAATTATCTACCAGTCGTGATGTAGCCACCAAAATGTCCGTTATTGAGACTTTGCGGTTTGTGTGTTCTGGTAGTGTACTTCAAGATGGTAGAAGGTTAGTCTTTGCTTAATTATCAATTTCTAATTAGTATTATAAGAGGACACATAGGTGTGGTGCTGACCTGATTCAGCTTTTTATGGATCCCGTTGTTCAACATTTCTTTAACTCTACACCTATGAATGAATTACTTAGCTCTAAAACTATCTATCAACCTGGCGCTTTAAGAAAGGTATGTACATGTGCATGTATTTTTTGGTTAACTGTAATTATAAAGGCAAATGGATCATCAGATCTGGCAGATCTACATGTACATGTCAATTGGCACGGAATGGTGAACATACACACACTTCATCCTCCGTGTGCACTGGATTCGCTAACTGATTTGGTTGAACCGGTAAATGTGTATCGTGCACTTGTGTCACGAGATAAGAAGTTGGTAAATGTTGGAGACTACATATGCTATACAGATTGTGATGAGGTTAGAATCAACATATTTGTACTTTGACTTTGTCCTAATTTCTTACAGAAGAAGTACGCAGAGCTACTTTTATGTGTCCAGTCACAAAGACTGGGATTGTGCCTTGTGAGGCCATTCCAAGCAGTGCTTGCTCAACAGTCAGCTGTCTGCAATGAGTATGATTGCCCACTATTGATGATTGAAGACAGAATCATAACCGTTCCTGTCAAGCAAGTCATCTGCTCTGTCTCAATTCTACATGAATGTGGACTATCTTGTACCTTTGTGACACGACCCAGTCAACGCAGGGTTGAGAGGGAGTTAATTGATGGTGACAGTCTACAGTACAAGCATGACACTAAGAACAATTTATTTAGTCTTAATATATATGGAAGGAACAATCATTCATAATTCTTTTTTATGTAAAAATTTTTGTATAAAAATAATTTTAAACTTTCAATGCTTGGTACAACGTAGTAACACTATCGCACCAACAGTGTTTACATTGTCAATGTTGAACCTCACCACAATGTTGGTACAATGCCATTTACTGAACCCATTGTATCCGTGTCGGTTTACATTCATTGTAACAGCCCCGTTCCAATATCGGTACGCGTTCAGATTATTAACCCTCGGCGCATGCGCGAGGGTTACGGTACTTGCTTTGTCGTTCGGTCGGTCTGTCTGTCTGTCTGTCTCTTCTGCTACAGAGATCAGCGATCGCTTCTACGCGTCAACTAAGGTATGAACAGGCTAAGCATGACCATGGCTTGCAATGTGACTCGTGGATTTTGCTAAAGTGCTTTCGTTCTCGAGTTATGTATGGCTGGCTCACCTTGACGGCCATCTTGGACATCTCTGACGACAAACGTGCCCATAGTTGACTACCTAGGTACTTGTAGATTCCATCTAAACAGCAGGACAGCTCTGGGGGTGCGTAGACATCTCAAGAAAAAGCCTATCAAAGCTAAGAGCAATGGCTATCTACCAAGTGTAACGGTCACGCCCACTTGACACACCTTGTCTCGGTTGTGGTCAGCACTTTGCTGTATTCTGGTTAGCAGTGCAGTTTCAATAGCAAGCAGGTTGGCTTTAGCTGCAAAGCTCCTTCTGCAAACCATAACTAGAAGCTAACTCCACAATGTGCAACACGCCGAGGGTTTCGTGAAATCTGTTCTTCGTTCGTTCGTTCGTTCTGTCCATCGAGCTGCAGAGACCATCGCTCACTTCTGAAACTCGGTAAAGGTATGAACAGGCTTAGCACGACAATGGCTTGCAATGTGACTCGTGGATTTTGCTAAAGTGCTTTCGTTCTCGAGTTATGTATGGCTGGCTCACCTTGACAGCCATCTTGGACCTCTCTGACGACAGAAGCGCCCATAGTTGACTACCTAGGTACTTGTAGATTCTATATAAACTTCAGGACAGCTCTGGTGGTGCGTAGACATCTCAAGAAAAAGCCTATCAATGGCTACCTACTCAGTGTTCACGGTCACGCCCACTTGACACACCTTGTTCTTGTGGTCAGCACTTTGCTGTCTTCTGGTTAGCAGTGCAGTTTCAAAAGCAAGCGGGTTGGCTTTAGCTGCAAAGATCCTTCTGCAAACTATAACCAAGGAGCTAACTCTACAATGTGCAACACGCCGAGGGTTTCGTGAAATCTGTTCATTCGTTCATTCATTCGTTCTGTCCATCGAGCTGCAGAGACAATCGCTCACTTCTGAAACTCGGTAAAGGTATCAACAGGCTTAGCACGACAATGGCTTGCAATGTGACTCGTGGATTTTGCTAAAGTGCTTTCGTTCTTGAGTTATGGCTGGCTCACCTTGCATGACGGCCATCTTAGACTTCTCTGACAACAAACGCGTACATAGTTGACTACCTAGGTACTTGTAGATTCCATCTAAACAGCAGGACAGCTCTGGGGGTGCGTAGACATCTCAAGAAAAAGCCTATCGAAGCCAAGAGCTACTCAGTGTTCACGGTCACGCCCACTTGACACACCTTGTATCGGTTGTGGTCAGCACTTTGCTGTCTTCTGGTTAGCAGTGCAGTTTCAATAGACCATTTCCAACGAAAACGGACGTTAACGGAAATATAGCGAGATTGCTTGTTTGGTAGGCAAGGCACCAGCAATGCCTACAACGTGTTGTGTAGTAAACTGCAACAAGCGCCACTCAGCTAGCTCAAACGTTCGTTTCTACCGTTTTCCCAAGGACCCTGACCGACGTCGACGGTGGCTTGAGTTTGTTTCTCGCAGAAATCGTGATGGATCGCCGTGGATGCCTGGGCAAGGAGACCGTGTGTGCTCATATGTCACTTCATATCTGGGGAGAAATCCAACATACCCTCAAGTCCAGACTATGTACCTACCGTTTATCCCGACAGTCAGTGCGTGAGAGACTCTGAAGATGCGTCACTGGCGCGCTTCGAGAGAGCACAGCGTAGATCTATAAATCGCCAGTATCAGAGGCCATAAGAAGAATCACCTGATCCTGTCCATTCAGCAATTCTACAAGACCTGAAGGATTTAATCACGATCATAGACTACTTCTTAAAAAGAGCAGCTTGTGTGTGCCTGAAACCAGCACAATTACCTGTGGAACTGGAGGTGCCAGTGGAACTGCTACAATGAGTGTGATCGATTCTATGGATGTATGCATTTCAGCCTCGATTTTAGCTGAAGTTGGTAAGAAATCATTATTATACTAAAAAATAAATAATAAAAAATGACGCACACTGTATTATGTTTATTATTGTAGATGTAGAATGTCAGACAGAAGAAATGGAAGTATCTGTACCTCAATCATCAGACATTATATAACTATGATCGATTCTATGAACTATGATCTGTTGGAAGCACATCTTCTCCAGTTGTCACCTTGTGTTCAATGTGAAAGAACAATGCAGCTACATGACTACATGCTTGTCCTAAACTACATGCAGAGAAAAGATAATAAACACACACTTAAAACTAATCATTGCACTTACCCAGACACACAGTTACATTTTGCCGAGAACACATCTCCATTGTCACCATTCATAGATACAAATACTACCAAAGGAGACTGACAGGTAAGGCTATGGTGAACATAAGCACGGAAATACAGGACTCTCAATGTGGTGGACGAATCGCCAGGCAGTTGAAAAGTTGGACACTCGTAAATCCACACATTCTTAACAAATCCATCATAGAAAAACTTGTAAGCCTTGAGTGACTTAAAGGCCATCAGTGATTGCATGTCAAAAGACTTGTCTTTACCATAGACTAGGTAAATAAGTAGGTTCATAAATGTAGACTCTAGATCTTCAAGGGTCTTTCAGGTCTAGGCTTTCTTCAACTCAGTAACCGTTTCAAACGACGGTAGCTGCTTTAAAATACTTCTGACTTCATCTGTGATATAACTAATGCCTTCCATGAAGCCCTCTTCAGAATCTTCCGATAATTGGTCTTGAATAGCGCCGATTTTTCCCATAGCTATAAGTCGCCATCGACGATGTCGGCTTTACGAGTAGATCCAGCTAGTCTTTGCTAGCGACGTGAGCTCTTTCGCTGTGTTTTTCAACAGCTGTGCACGTAGTTCCACCGTTTCTTCGTCGGAAAACGATCGGATAGATAGCAAACCGTCTCTACGTAGCTACCAGCCATACTCCAGGTGTACGCGTTGCCTACCAAATGGGCGTAACCAGCGTCGTTGCCATGACGACTCTATCGTTGGAAATGGTCTATAGCAAGCAGGTTGGCTTTAGCTGCAAAGCTCCTTCTGCAAACCAAAACTAAGGAGCTAACTCTACAATGTGCAACACGCCGAGGGTTTCGTGAAATCTGTTCATTCATTCATTCATTCTGTCCAATGAGCTGCAGAGACCATCGCTCACTTCTGAAACTCGGTCAAGGTATAAACAGGCTTAGCATGACAATGGCTTGCAATGTGACTCGTGGATTTTGCTAAAGTGCTTTCGTTCTCGAGTTATGTATGGCTGGCTCACCTTGACGGCCGTCTTGGACCTCTCTGACTACAAACGCGCCCATAGTTGACTATCTAGGTACTTGTAGATTCCATCTAAACAGCAGGACAGCTCTGGGGGTGCGTAGACATCTCAACAAAAAGCCTATCAAAGCCAAGAGCAATGGCTACCTACTCGTACTCAGTGTTCACGGTCACGCCCACTTGACACACCTTGTCTCGGTTGTGGTCAGCACTTTGCTGTCTTCTGGCTAGCAGTGCAGTTTCAATAGCAAGCAGGTTGGCTTTAGCTGCAAAGCTCCTTCTGCAAACCATAACTAAGGAACTAACTCTACAATGTGCAACACGCCGAGGGTTTCGTGAAATCTGTTCATTGTTACATGACTAAACCAGGATATGCAGTACTGAACTTTTGGTCCATCCGTAACTAAACCTTATCACATTTGGACCAAGCATGCATGCACAGTATTACTAGTTCGAAGTCAATGCAGAGTACAAATAGAATTCAAGTTAAGGTATAATTATACTCAATTAATAATTTTTTGTTCCATTGGGTAATTGATACAGATGACAGTGGGATAATAATATCAGAAGATATCCTTAAAGATATTATCCCAAGATATAATGAGATATCATGGAAATAACCAAGATATTTGAATTGGCTATTGTCGTTCAATGCATACGAGGTTGTTCTCGGCATGACAATGCCATGTACTAGTGATACAATGAGCATTTAGTAGACTAGTAGTACTACTACTTCTTTGAAAGCATCTAATTGTTAGTTGACTTTGACCAGGATATATACCGTAACTTTTGGTCCATCCGTATAACTAAAACTGATCACATTTGGACCAAGCATGCACAGTATTACTAGTTCAAAGTCAATGCATATTACAAATGTGTCAATTTACTGCTAGAATTCAAGTTAAGGTAATTATACTCAATTATTTCCATTGGGTAATTGATGAAGATGACAGTGGGATGATAATAATATCAGAAGATATCCTCGAAATAATTAAAGATATCCCAAGATATAATGAGATATCATGGAAATAACCAAATGTGAGTTGAAAATATCATGGAAATGTGAGTTGAATATTGTCGTTCAATGCATATGAGGTTGTTCTCGGCATGACAATGCCATGTACTAGTGATACAATGAGCATTGAGTAGACTTATAGTACTACTACTTCTTTGAAAGCATCTAATTCTTACTTGACTTTCACCAGGATATAAAGTAACTTTTGGTCCATCTGTAACAAAAACTGATCACATTTAGACCAAGCATGCACAGTATTACTAGTTCAAAGTCAATGCATATTAGAAATGTGTCAATTTATTGCTAGAATTCAAGTGTAAGTAATTACAGTCAATTAATAATCTTTTGCTCCATTGAATAATTGAAGAAGATGACAGTGGGATAATAATATCAGAAGATATCCTCGAAATAATTTAAGATATCCCAAGACATTGTCGAAAATAATCAAAGATATCCCAAGATATAATGAGATATCATGGAAATAACCAAGATATGTGAGTTGAATATTGTCGTTCAATGCATACGAGGTTGTTCTCAGCATGACAATGCCACATACTAGTGATACAGTGAGATTGTGATGGGTCTGTGTAGACTGCTTCTTTGAAGCAACTAATTGTTACATGACTGTAACCAAGATATGCACTAACTTTTGGTCCATCCGTAACTAAAACTAGTCACATTTGAACCAAACATGCACAGTATTACAATTTCAAAGTCTATACAGATTACAAATCTGTCAATTTACTGCTAGAATTCAAGTTAAGGTAATTATACTAATTTCTGTTCCATTGGGTAATTGATGAAGATCACAGTGGGATAATAATATCAGAAGATATCCTCGAAATAATTAAAGATATCCCAAGATATAATGAGATATCATGGAAATAACCAAGATATTTGAGTTGAATATTGTCGTTCAATGCATATGAGGTTGTTCTCGGCATGACAATGCCATGTGCAAGTGATACAGTGAGCATTGAGTAGACTAGTAGTACTACTACTTCTTTGAAAGCATCTAATTCTTACTTGACTTTCACCAGGATATACAGTAACTTTTGGTCCATCCGTAACTAAAACTGATCACATTTGGACCAAGCATGCACAATATTACTAGTTCAAAGTCAATGCAGTTTACAAATGTGTCAATTTACTGCTAGAATTCAAGTTAAGGTAATTATACTCAATTAATAATTTTTTGTTCCATTGGGTAATTGATGAAGATGACAGTGGGATAATAATATCAGAAGATATCCTCGAAATAATTAAAGATATCCCAAGATATTGTAAAGATATCCCAAGATATAATAAGATATCATGGAAATAACCAAGATATTTGAGTTGAATATTGTCGTTCTATGCATATGAGGTTGTTCTCGGCATGACAATGCCATGACACAGTGAGCATTGAGTAGACTAGTAGCACTACTACTTCTTTCAAAGCATCTGATTGTTACTTGACTTTCACCAGGATATACAGTAACTTTTGGTCCATCCGTAACTAAAACTGATCACATTTGGACCAAGCATGCACAGTATTACTAGTTCAAAGTCAATGCAGATTACAAATGTGTCAGTTTACTGCTAGAATTCAAGTTAAGGTAATTATATTCAATTGTTAATTTTTTGCTCCATTGGGTAATTGATGAAGATGACAGTGGGATAATAATAGATACTATTTCTTTGAAAGTGCCATGACTGTAACCAGGATATGCAGTAACTTTTCAGTGGTCCATCCGTAGCTAAAACTGGTCACATTTGGACCAAGCATGTACCTTATTATAAGTTCAAAGTCTATGCAGATTAAAAATGTGTCAATTTACTGCTAGAATTCAAGTTAAAGTAATTATACTCAATTAATAATTTTTGCTCCATTGAGTATAATCGATGAAGTACCTTGAAATAATTAAAGATATTCCAAGATATAATGAGATATCATGGAAATAACCAAGATATTTGAGTTGAATATTGTAGTTCAATGCATATGAGGTTGTTCTCGGCATGACAATGCCACATACTAGTGATACAGTGAGCATGTGATGGGTCAGAGTAGACTAGTAGTAATACTATTTCTTTGAAAGCGCCATGACTGTAACCAGGATATGCAGTAACTTTTCAGTAGTCCATCTGTAGCTAAAACTGGTCACATTTGGACCAAGCATGCACATTATTACAAGTTCAAAGTCTATGCAGATTAAAAATGTGTCAATTTACTGCTACAATTCAGTAATTATAGATTTTTTGCTCCATTGTGTAATTGATCAAGATGACCATGGGATAAAATATGAGAAGATATCCTTGAAATACTTAAAGATATCCCAAGATATAATGAGATATCATGGAAATAACCAAGATATTTGAGTTGGATATTGTCGTTCAATGCATATGAGGTTGTTCTTGGCATGACAATGCCATGTACTAGTGATACAATGAGCATTGAGTAGACTTATAGTACTACTACTTCTTTGAAAGCATCTAATTCTTACTTGACTTTCACCAGGATATAAAGTAACTTTTGGTCCATCTGTAACAAAAACTGATCACATTTGGACCAAGCATGCACAGTATTACTAGTTCAAAGTCAATGCATATTACAAATGTGTCAATTTACTGCTAGAATTCAAGTTAATGTAATTATACTCAATTATTTCCATTGGGTAATTGATGAAGATGACAGTGGGATGATAATAATATCAGAAGATATCCTCGAAATAATTAAAGATATCCCAAGATATAATGAGATATAATGGAAATAACCAAATGTGAGTTGAAAATATCATGGAAATGTGAGTTGAATATTGTCGATCGTCGTTCAATGCATATGAGGTTGTTCTCGGCATGACAATGCCATGTACTAGTGATACAATGAGCATTGAGTAGACTTATAGTACTACTACTTCTTTGAAAGCATCTAATTCTTACTTGACTTTCACCAGGATATAAAGTAACTTTTGGTCCATCTGTAACAAAAACTGATCACATTTGGACCAAGCATGCACAGTATTACTAGTTCAAAGTCAATGCATATTAGAAATGTGTCAATTTATTGCTAGAATTCAAGTGTAAGTAATTACAGTCAATTAATAATCTTTTGCTCCATTGAATAATTGAAGAAGATGACAGTGGGATAATAATATCAGAAGATATCCTCGAAATAATTTAAGATATCCCAAGACATTGTCGAAAATAATCAAAGATATCCCAAGATATAATGAGATATCATGGAAATAACAAGATATGTGAGTTGAATATTGTCGTTCAATGCATACGAGGTTGTTCTCAGCATGCACAGATGTCCCAAGCCAAGGCTAACACCATCAGCATTCAAACAACAGTGTCCCTCTATAGTATCATCGATAATTCTTGCTTTATCTCACTGGTATCTTGTTTATTTTTTTGTTTCTTACCGATAATAATACTTATTTTAATGAGTCTGTAGTACGTTGGTCCAATTGTGAACAATTTTGTATGCAAATAGACCATCACTTGAATAATCTACCTTTATTTTATATACTGGACAATTATTAACAGGAAATGATCCGATTTTATTATCAAGTGGACCAAAATTTATATAGCTAGCTATAATCATTTAGCAGCAAAATGAAGCAGTTTGTAATGTGGATACTCCTAAATTTGTAGTTCAGCATTACACTTGGTCGAAATCTGAACAGTTTTGTTGCCACAGATGGACTAACGCTGTAGTACACCATTACACTTGGTCCGAGCGACTTGGTCCAAATGTGAACAGTTTGTTTGCAGATGGACCAACGCACTTGATTAATCTACTGCTTATACATTATACAGGATTAGCAGTTGTGTCACATTATGCATGTGAGACAGCAGTGTTACAGTAACAAAAAGAACTATAGGGAATTGTAGGCTCGACTCGCCTCGATATCGCGATCAGCGCTATTGAATTCTGTGGACAAATCAATTCGGCCAAGTGAAACCAAGGCACCATCTCTCAATTTGGACGATGTGTAAGAAGAAGGTTGAGCGAAATCAGCACGAAGTGGGTCGTGTGCGCCGCTAGGCAGCAAAGCATACTTTACGCCGCCATCTTGACGTTGGTCCATAAAGCGGGTCCGTACCCCGTTTCTAATTACTATAATACCTGGCTATCTCGATACTGCGTTTTGTCTCTGCTCTGGACGCTTCAGCGCGCAAGGCAGAGGTATGAAAATGTGTCTAAACCAGTACTATACCCTAAATAACACTGATCTGTTCGTTAACGCTTCAGATGGCGGGTTAAAGCTGACTTACACAGACGTGAACAACTTGAGTGTCCAGCCTGCTTACCGGCAGCAAGATTCTACGCACAGTAAGGTTCCTACACCACGCAGCGTAAGTTGCAAAGGACTAGAAGCCTCTGTGAGTGTGATATTGACATCAACAAGATTCTACTAGGCGTACGTGCTCCTACTATTTAGGCTCACAGCATCATGAATTGTCAGTACTAGTGCTAGTCTCTTCTTCATCCATTACTAACAAGTATCATGTTGTCAAATCATACCTGGACTTGACATTATGCTGTCTGCGTCCTCAACCTCTTTAACTATTTTAAACCTTTCAATGAATGATTATTCTTGTGATTGGTAATATTAAACATTTAAACCACACTCCTTACTCTCAAGAGGCTGTGCACGTTCACATCTCTGCTAGACTAGTATCTATATACTGCTCACAGATTTGTAAAAATGAAATAACATCTAACATAGAATAAGTTCAAACTGATAGTGATCAAAAAAGTAACAGGAACAAGTAAAGTAAAAAATTTTTAATAAAAAACTGAAAAGTGTAGGGATGACTCTTAAAAAAGGAAAAGAACAAGATGGGATGATGCTTGCAAAAGTAAAGGAACAAGATGGAATAATGCTTGCAAATGTAAAAGTCCCAAGTATCCCTACATCAGTGGCTTGAAGGAGGACGCAGTCCGATGGAGTAATTGACGGTTGTGAATAACTAGAGGTATCTGTGTTTAGGAGGACGCAGTCCGATGAAGTAGTTGACAGTTTTAAATAAGCTGCAGGTAGCTGTGTTTGGAGGACGCAGTCCGATGAGGTATTTGACGGTTATAAAAGGTATAGGAAGAGGACTCCGCATTTGTAGCACGTCGTCGCAGCAAGCCGCTGATGTAGGGATACTTGGGACTTTTACATTTGCAAGCATTATTCCATCTTGTTCCTTTACTTTTGCAAGCATCATCCCATCTTGTTCCTTTCCTTTTTTAAGAGTCATCCCTACACTTTTCAGTTTTTTATTAAAAATTTTTTACTTTACTTTACACTATAGTTGTCTGCTGTCGCTGTGTTGCATTGTGCCTGACATTGCAGTATAGCGCCCAGAAGAAAGAACAGTGTTTTGCGTCTTCATAGCTGGTCTTCAAAGCGTTGTAACATGTTTGCTTTTGCACAGTGAAGAAAAGCATTTTCGTGAATATTAATTAGCCAAACTGTTACCGTCACCTTAAAATCTAAGAGATCATTTGAATGCTATTCACGGGACATTCAATTCTGAACTAGGTACTACATCACAGTACAGTCAGACAGTGATCAATCACCTCACAGACTGTGTGCATGCTGTATATGTATGTGAACTCATTTCTCTACCGACCTCCGTTCTTGTTGAGCTGATTGAGTGTGGTCTTGAACACCTTCACACCACATTCTGACAGAAAAAATTATAGACAATGGTAAAAGTGATTTGTATATAACCACAAACAAAATGGTTTCATGGACTAAAATAAATCTGAATAAACATCTGATTGACATACACATGTACTAGCTAGTGTCAAATTGTATGCAGTGAGCTACTTAGTCTTTTTTCTTTCTAGTTAGTCTAGTACTAGTAATAGTCACCAATGACCTGCTATTGTGAGGATAGCAGTCTTATAGGACTGATTTGAGCTGAATTGGTAATCAGCAGTTTCATGAACCATGTAACATCAATGCAAGGAATCAGTTCATACGCTATCGGTCACTGTGTTTCTGAATCATAATCTCGAGTGATGACATCACGTGCGATATGTGAGCAAGCAAAACTTACTTGCTCATAGATTTTAATTACATGTGCCTGGGGATAGTCTAGGTTCATTAGCAAGTATTCAAGTTTATTTTAAAATTCACACTACACTTAATAGTGTTCATATCCTCCTGTCAATGGCTGCATGTTGGGTCATTCAGTTTGTGCCATCTCTACCAGCAGCATGCACTGATTTATAGTAGATCAGAGTCACTTTTATGTGCTGTTGCTGGTCACATGATCACCTTTGAATCTTTTCTTCAGGTTTAGTCTATGACAACAATGAGAGAACTGTCTCTCTCCACTGAGGGTTCCAACCACATTGAGTTGATGCTTAGCTGCATAATAATTATGCAAAATTAAAATGTGATGAGGTTTGTACTGCAAAGCCTTATGAATATGCATCTTGTAAGGTAAATGTCGTAATTTTAACACATGCAGTGGCATATGATGAGTCAGTGAGCTATTGTGCAAGCAAGTCAGTAATTACTACAGATAGCTATAGAAGCAAAACAACATCCGTTCTTCATGCAGAGCCCGGAATTCTGGAACATGCCCCATGCAGCAGTGGTCTGTAACCCGAACAGTGGGTTTTCCTATATGCATGTCGACCTACATGTATAACAATTAAAATTAATTATTACTATAGGCAGTAAAATACTCATTTTGTGCACATGTTGAAAGTTAGTAACAAAAAGAGGGCGAAGACAATAAAAACGATTTACTCAACGACAACAGGAACTGAATTATAAGAACTATATTTTATGTACAAATTTTTCCTGATTTTACTCAGCTTTGTTCATCACCATTATTATGCAATTGCGCAATAATTAGAATGTGATGAGGATACTGCAGGTCTTACGTATATGCATCTTGTAAGGTAAATTTCGTAATTTTAACAGATGAAGTGGCTTATGATGAGTCAGTGAGCTATAATGCATGCAAGTCAGTATTTACTACAAATAGCTATAGAAGCAAAAGAACATCTGTTCTTCATGTAGAGCCCGGAATTCTGAAACATGCCCCATGCAGCAGTGGTCTGTAACTACAAACTGGGTTATCTGGGTAAACTACAGACTCTGTAAACTGGTTATTCCTGGGTTTTCCTAGAAACTTGTCAACCTAGAACAATAAAAGCAGCTAGCCATGGTTGAATCTGCATTGATGCATGTGTAGATCACGATGCCTCCACTGCAGCACACTGGTTCATTCAGTGTATCTATAATCATGATGATGATAGCCTTGTCTTTCAACCATTCTTTCAGCACTGGTAAGCTGTTGTACTTTACTACTGAAGTGTGATGTATGGTTTGTTTGATGCCTGCAGCAACAGTGCGGACTGAACTGCCATTTCTTGATCTGGGTGATGATACTCGTGTCAGTGGTAATGGAAAATTCTTTGGAAATGGTTCTATAGAGCTAGAAACACCAAGTTTTCTCCCTTTTAGACGTGACTGGATAATTGTGGGTGATCTTTTTGAAAATCTGGGATGGATGATCTATTACTATACATGTGTTTTAGATTTCAAGTCCGGGGATCATATTATTTCCTGTCCTTGCTTCACTGGAATACAGAACTAGTATGATTGTTATTGTTTCATACTGGAGCGTTCTTGATTTCACTGAAAAAGGAATAATCTTGTTTCACTGAAAAAGGAATAATCTTGTATGCTGCACTTGATGAATCTCATCTCAACAACAGACAAGATATATTTGATACTGTCAATAGCTATATTACTGATACTGTATTGAAACAATGCTCATCAGTTTTTAGAGCTCGTTGGATTCTAGCAGTACGATGGATCAATGTTTGTCCTTATGGAAATCCAGATTGAGTAAGTTACGTACAGATTGTTTTGACACTTTTTATTTGCCATTTTTATTTGTACAGACAAAGGCTAACACATATCAAACAGTATTGGCGACTGATGGTATCAGATTTTACGCTATTTACACATACAAATGTGGAGAACTGAACTGGGTCAATGATACATACTTTAACAGTTATGCTACTATTGGAATCGGTTTCTCCCCCCCATACACCGTTGCTTTTCATCCACTCTCTGGCAAACCAAATGTTACTGACATTGCCTGCATCAATAATGATACAAGTGTTTGGAGCAATGTAGTATATACATTACACAATATTAGTGTCACATTTGATCCTCATCAGTTCGTATCAGAGATAGAGTCAGTTCCATACCAGGTGAGCTAGAGCTGGTCATATTGACATGATCATCATGAATGCATGGTCTGCTGCATTCAGGTCAACATATCACTGAGTCTAGGTAGTCTTCCTCCCACACTAGCTGGAGAGATGACACTGTGTGTGTTCAGTAATGAGGAGAGAGGAATCACATTCAACACAACTTTATCAGAGACAATGTCATGTGACCTCACCTCCTCCATCCCTGCACTTTCTGATATCAAGCTAGGTTCGTATAAAGATTATCTATTATTCGTATTCTGATCTTAATATTTTGTTTCAGTTACTAATTTCAGTTTGTACAGTACACACACCAATTAAGCAATTGTTTTGTGAGAAATTTGATTACACATTCTACAACTGCTCTAGAGCCAATACGTACGTTTCCTTCTATTAATGGATATATCATGTCATTTTGTTATAATACCTCTCCATCCTTATACATGTAGTTGTCATGATTGTGTATCTGATGGTATCTGTGGATGGTGTGATAATACTTGTGTTCATATCTCAGAAACATGTTCTAACAACTTCACCATTGTTCTTTGTGGCTGTGATTTGTCTCCTATGATCACTAGTATCTCTCCGGATAGTGGTCCCACAGAGGGAGGGACCACAGTGACCATTACTGGTACTGATCTGGGAACATCATTTAGTGATATCATCAGTATCACAGTCGGCAGTCTCTCCTGTTCTCCCATTAAGGACAACTACCTGAAAGGAAGTAGAGTCACATGTGTCATTAGTAGTAGCAATCAAACACAGCCAGGGAGTGTTGATGTGGTGGTTAATGTTTGTAATAAAGAAGCTATTGGTCAGTTCCGGTTTGGTCAGCCGAGAGTATACTCTATGAGTCCATCATACGGACCAGCTGCTGGAGGGACAATAGTGAGAATAAGAGGAGAGGACCTGAATATTGGTAACGCAGATAGGACTACAGTATCACTGGTGCCCACTAGCAATACTGGGAGGAGGAAGAGACAGACCATGGGAACACCATCCTGTGATATCATGTGAGCAATATTAACTGTCTCTAGTAAAACCCAGAGATGTACTAATTATTCTCAGGTCAATCTCTGCTAATAAAATCAAGTGCAGCTGGAGTAACTCTACTGCTGACATGTCTGCAGTGGTTTTAGTGACTGTGAACAATGCCGTGGTGCAGAACAACTCAGTCACTTACCAGTACCTCAATAACCCTGTCTATACTAGACTAACACCTCAACAAACCATCAGATCGTGAGTGATGAGATGATGTGTGTCAATGCTCCTCTCCTCATCTTCCTGTCACATGCAGTGGTGGTATCAAACTCACATTCTCTGGACAGTATCTCAATGTTTCACAGCAGCCAAGACTACAGTTCAACAATGGTCTACAGTCTACTACTGTTAGTATAATACAGTACTAAATAGCTCATTCTATACTAGTGAGCTAGTCCTCTCTTTTTCAGATAATGTGTCAACAGCTAAACAGCTCAGGCACCACTCTGGTGTGTATAGCTCCTCCTCTGTCTGTATTGAACAGCTACACTGTTGTAATGGATGCTGCACCTGGACCAGACAATTTAGACAGCAATTTAAGGCTATCTTTGACTGCTGATCCCAAGGCGTTGCAACTCAAAAAACGTTCCAGAAGTGTCGATTTGGGTGTGAATGATTTAACCATTGGTATTATAGTAAGTTAAATTATGTCTACATCTAGAGTTTATGTATACAGTTGCTGTTTTATGCATTCAGGGACAGGATATCGCTAATGTAGAGAAAGAAGAGATCTCAGTAATGGTGGGTGGACCAGTGTGTGATCGAGGCCATTGCAGATACAGTCATCACTTGCTATGCTCCTCAAAGAGATGAACCTGTAAAAGAGAGTGTCACAGTGAGGACACGATCTTCAAAAATCAGTCTCTGTACTATTATATTTTTGGTGTTTTTTGGACAGAATGTCAACAGCAGTGTAGGTCAGCTTGAGTATATTGCCAGTTCCAATACTGCTGCTATTGCTGGAGGAGTTACTGGTGGAGTGGCTCTGATATTGATACTACTTTTGATTTTATCTGCAATTTTATACTGCTATTTGTCATCAATCTCTCAATATAAACATGAAATCGAGCATGCAAAGCAACCAGAATATGTGTAAGTTGAATTACCTATTCAATCATGCATCTCTATATGAGTTGTCTTAAACAGGTTTTTTCCTCCTGATTCAGTTCAAAGTGGTGAAATAGAGATGAAGAGTAACATAGGTAATCTGAAATCAGCTGGTATTGGTAGTTTACCACCAGTTGAGGAGGTGGAGCATATTTATGATGAGCTCCCTTATGAAGAACCAACAGCAACACAGCATGAGTGTGCAGAAGAGAAAGGCCATGATTACGTCAATGACCCTCAAGGTGAAGCCTACAAACAAGCCATTGATGAAGCAGTTATGAGAGATGATGATGGCTACTATGTTAATGATGACTTGTTCCCTGAAGAGTACCAGGTTACTGAAGGAAATGCTGCTACTGCTGCTCAGGTGACAGTGAAGATGACTGACAACAATAGAGTTGATGATCGATCCAACTGAATAAGAGGAAGAAGCTGAAGAACAGAATACTGACTAAAGTACTAATTATTGTGCACAAGTAGCTAGCTTGTTTGAATGCTGATAGCAACTCTATTTATTGATATTCATTGAAACAAGTACTAGCTAACATGTCAAGGGATTGGCTAACCTAATGATGCATGGTGTAACCATCTCATTTTAACTTCATCACTTGCAGACAGGTGATTCTCTGCCAAAATTGACTAGTGTCTTTGTGAATCATAAAAATAGAAAATAATTATGGAATGTGTCAGTTAAGTTCTCATTATTAGGGAGACACGGTAGTGTCTCCCTATGTAGGGATGAACGAGAAAACAAGATGGCGGCTACATACATGTATTAGCGTTCAAACGCTGGTATTTCGCCTGGTGATGAATTTTATACGTCCATAGACACTTAGATCTGCTCTCTGGCGTTGCCCCATCTTACAGTAGCAAGGAGATTGCTCGAAATTGTTACTAAAGTGACGAACCTGGAAACGGTGAAAATCGACTTTCGTCATCTTCGTTTTCTTTCTTTCTTTCTTTCTTTCTTCAACTCGTCTAGCGCCTTAACACGAATACTGTACTCAGCTAAACACCCACTAATATTCATGAAATTCTTCTGGCATGTGCCTTTTGAACCTAGTTTTTAGCGAAATGAAAGTTTTATTCAAGCGGACTTCACGATCACGAGCTGTAGCTAGCAATGTGCATGACGCCATTTAAAATGCGCACGTGATGTAACGTGAGCGCGCACATGTTGTCTTTGAGTGACTTCCACTTTTGCTGTCCGCTCTTGTGTTTCTCTGCTCTACCTGTCCGTGAGAGTCCGTCCATTTAAGAAGATTGCGACTGTTGATTCTACTTTTGCCACACCGAAGTTTGGATTCGTCGTCTCGTGTCTCGATCTGTCTGTCATTGAAGAAAGTTGTAAGTTCAATAATTATTTTGAAGAAGGTTAGTTCTTGTATAGTAATCATGCCTAGTAAAACACGTAGAAAACACACATATAATCAACAGCGTTATGGAGTGAATAGAGATAAAATACTAGCTGAGAGAAAGGAAGCGTATGATACCAATTCTGAGTCTAAGAAAGCAGCATCTAAAATTGCTTCGAAGAAGGCTTATGAAAAGAATCCTCAGCTTAAGAAATTGGTGTCAAAGATTGCTGCAAAGCAAGCTTATGACAAAAACCCGGAGACTAAAAAACTGGCGTCAAAGATTGCTGCAAAGCAAGCTTATCACAAAAACCCGGAGACTAAAAAACTGGCGTCAAAGATTGCTGCAAAGCAAGCTTATCACAAAAACCCGGAGACTAAAAAACTGGCATCAAAGATTGCTGCAAAGCAAGCTTATCACAAAAACCCGGAGACTAAAAAACTGGCGTCAAAGATTGCTGCAAAGCAGGCTTATTTGAAAGATTCAACTGCCAAGAAGGTTGCTGCTTTGTACAGGTACCATAGTAAATCAGATAAAATCAAAGCACAACGTAGGGCAAAGTACCGTAATATTTCGCATCAGAAGAAGGTGTCATCACGTGTTTGGTATCTCAAAAACACGAAGGTTAAGACACAAGCTTGTATGGCGTACTATGCTAAACGTAAAGAAATCATTTCCCATACTAGGAGAATCAAATACTATTTGTCTCCTCCAAAATCTAGTGTAAAGGAAATGTACATCAATGAAGTAATAAGAGAATTGCTATCAAATCGTAAAGCAAGAACCGAGGTTATGAAAGCTTTTAAAGAGCAGCCTATGGCAAAGCGATTGGCTACTAAAATCTCTTATCGTGTTGCATGTAGAATAGCAGCTCGTAGGCTGGTTCATGAAGCCTTAATGAAGCGTAAGGAATATGCTGCTGAATTGATCAAATCTGCTAAAAGTATCAATGCAAAGAGTATCAAAAGCAGAGATGACTTTGGTGAAGGCACTCATCGCAAAAAATCATGTGATCCATACTTCTATGAAGCATCGTATGTAAAGGATGATGATGATTCAGATGTGCCTGATCGTATTGATCCTTCCAGCCAGCCTCGTGATGAAATGCCGTGTACCAGTGATTGTAAGCCAATCACTGATGATGAAGTCAATGCAATTGTTAGACTAAAGAATGCCTTTACTCTTCCAATGCATGAGTTACGACAAGCATTACAATCATGTGATGACTGCCCAAATGAACGCCAAATGATGGGTCATTCTTTGGCATGTCATCAAACTGGTAGTATGTGTAATAGTGAGCTTCGTATTTTACGAGCAGCTTCAGCACATCATAAAGTACTGAGAACGTTTATGCGTCGAGTATATCGTGCAAAGGCAAGTCACGAATCCCTTGTTGGCATTGATCGTGCCCTAGGCGAAGGTAATTTCAAGCATTTACTTTCTGTAACTGGGAAGAGCTTTGACGAGTTGTTAACAACTAACAATTTTGTTGGTGAGGAAGGCTCCTCAATAAACAACTCGTTTTATAGAGTGCTCAACTTAGAAACCACCTTGCAGTTACAGCATGCTCTAGTCATATCCCAACTTGAGAAAGATTGGAATGACGATGCTGAAAACGTGTGTTGTAGCTGTCAATGTTTGTTTCAGAGAAAATCTGTCACAAAAGCCAACTTCTCAAAGCATTTTGATTCGGACATTGGGTCAGAGCTAGTAGACTATATACTGAAGCACACTCCTCCAGGCGAGGATGAAACACTCTATATGTGTAGCTACTGTAAACCCAAAATCAAAGCCGATGTATTGCCACCGCGATGTGTTTTAAATGGTTTGGAAACTGTACCCATTCCATCTGAGCTTGATAAACTTGATGCCCTTAGCAAACAGTTCATTCAGCTTGCTAAATGCTTTCAGACAGTAGTTAGATTAGGCACATACACCTGCAAAGTGCCTGTGTACAACTCATTGAAAGCCTGCAAGGGTAGTGTGTTTTTTCTACCATTGCCATTCAATAAAACATGTGAAACGCTGTCCAATGTTGAAGGATCGGCAAAGTCTGGTGTTGCATCACCAGAATTGTACATACTAGTGAATGGTAAACCCACAAAAGCTAATGTTGTCTGGCGTTCACTGGTCAATATAGAACGTGTGAAAGCAGCTATAAGAAAGCTGAAAGAGATTCACAAACTTTATAAGTCAGTAGAAGCAGACAGCCTCGATGAAACTACACAAAAAGTAATCGAAGTGGCTAACAATGCAACCACTAAGATGCTAGATAAGGCTACTGCTGACGATATAGCTGGTTATCAGTCCTATACTATTAGGTATTTAGATAATCAGATTCCAACTGTTTCTGACATAGACCAATACAAGTTGGTTAATGTTACAGAAGCACCTATTCACAGTAGATTGAAATACTTGGATGTTATGTGCTTTCCTGTACTCTACCCAAACGGGCAATTTGGTGAGAATCATCCTCGCAACAAAGAAATCATTTTGAGCTTTAGCGAGTTTGTCAAACAACGTTTGCATAACAAAGACTCACGATTTCGCAAAGATGCCTCATATGTATTTTATCTGCTGAATCAAAAAACCCTACGTGAAGTAGGTAACGGCGTCTACAATGTCCTTCATTCCTCACGAGGAGTTGCTATGTCTGTTAAGCAGCTACTAGCTAAGGTTGAAGCCTCTGATGAACGGTTAGAAGCAAGCCTCTTCACAATGCTTCAGTCAGTACGCGGTAGCAAACAGTACTGGTGGCAGCGTAAGAGTGATCTCAAGTGCATGGTGCGTAACTGGGGATCACCAACATTGTTTCTCACATTCAGTTGTGCTGAATATGAGTGGAGTGACATGGCTCGTTACCTCAGGAAGGTAAACAATGTCTCTCCAAGTTACGATATGGGAAGACTTTGCACAGAAGATCCTATATCGGTTTCTCGAAAATTTTCTGAGAAATTTCATGCCTTCTTCCGTATTGTCATTTGTAAAGGTCAGATATTAGGTGAAGTAGAGCACTTCTACTGGAAGAAGGAGTATCAAGCCAGAGGTGCACCTCATTACCACGTCCTGTTGTGGATAAAAGACGCACCTGTTATTGGCTGTGATGACTCTGCTGTTGTATTGAAATGGATCCAGGAAAGGGTTACTTGTCACATTCCTGACAAGAAAACCAGTCCTGAATTGCATGAGCTCGTCACAAGATTTCAAATGCATAAGTGTAGTGCATATTGCAAGCGCAGACGAAAGGTCGGCAGTACGTTCATAACTTACTGTAAGTTTGGCTTTCCTCGTCCGGCTTGTGAAACAGGTATTGTGCACTCTGTAGAAGACTCTCTTAAAACTCGTAAGAAAATCTACGAACTTCCGCGAACAGAGTCAGAGGTTAGAGTGAATGACTACAATCCTCTGATTCTGTTATTGTGGAAAGCTAACATTGACATACAGTTTGTGTCAGAGTCTTCTCTTGCATTAGCTCATTACGTTAGTGGGTATGTCACTAAAGCAGAAAGAAGCAACATGCAAGACATTTGGAGAGAAATCCAAGACAGTAAGAGCATTTATAGCAAGCTCTACAAATTTGGAATGAAAGCTTTGAGCTCACGAGAGTGTAGTTTGTATGAGGCTGCCGACTTGTTGTTGGGTGATCACTTGACTGAAAAATCAGAAGCAATACAGTTTGTAAATGTATCTATGCCTCACAAACGAAATCGACGACTCAAAAGTCACGCAGCTTTGACGGAGCTTTCAAAGTCAGATCCTGATAGTGAGGATTTATTTGAATCGAATCTTGTAGACACTTACTATCCTGATCGTCCTGATAAGCTTGAGGACGTGTGTCTTTACGACATTGTCGCTAATTACAGTTGGTATCACACTATTGTCAAAGGCGTGAAACAAACTGAATTCAAAAAGCGCGGCAAACCTGTGTTACCCAATCACAAGTTATATGATTTGAGAAATGAAAATCAGAAAGAAGATTATTACTATTCTCTAATCATGCTTTTTGTGCCTTTCCGAAATGAGAGTGAGCTTTTACTAGAAGACGAAACTGCTGAAGAAGCATTTAATCGTCATTTTCCTGACACTGGTGAAAACCGTTGCTTGACTCACCACACTCGATTACAGCAGATGCTTGAATGTAATCGTAGTGTTAAACTAATCAATGAAGCCAGACAATCTGATTGTCCAGAGCAAAAGGTTGATAGTGAGCCACAGCTAATCTGTGAAGCAGTTGCTGCAATGCAGGATGCTGTAAGCATGGTCACTAAGTGTGAAGACACACTTAGTCTTTCCGATAGGACCAACATGTTGAATGCAGATCAGAGGCGAATATTTGACAAAGTCAAAGAGCATATGATTCACATGCAACAACATGAAACAAATGATTGTTCTTGTGACTTACCTCCATTGTGCATGTTTGTCACAGGTGTCGCTGGAACAGGTAAATCATTTCTTATCGAGACAATCAAAGCATTTGTAGCTCAATTGTGGCCTAGTACTGATTGCTCATGTGCCATAACTGCACCAACAGGTTTAGCTGCGTTTAATGTTGGTGGCATGACTATCCACAGGTTATTTCAGCTACCCGTCCAGCACGGGGGTAGGTCAGCCGTTCATTGGTCTTTACCAAAAGCTGCACACAAAGTGATGAAAACAGCTCTGCGTAATGTGAAATTATTCATTGTAGATGAAATTTCAATGGTTAGTAGCCTCAATCTAGCATACATTCATCTACGCTTGAATGAGCTATATGGAGGTGTTGACTACTTTGGAGCACGAAATATGATTGTTTTCGGTGATTTGCTTCAACTTGAGCCTGTTGGTGGTCAACCAGTATTTTCACCTGTACCTGACACTGTAGTCAAGTACAGAATAGGCTGTGCAACCTCTCCCAATATATGGGAAGAAACTGTTGTATACGATGAGTTAACCATCAATGAGCGTCAGAAAGGTGACAAAGACTATGCAACGCTGCTTAATGGTATTAGAATTGGTGAAGTTACAAGCTCCACCATAAGCACTCTCCAATCAAGATTGTTTACTTGCTCATTGACTGAGAAAATTGCTGAGTTGCAAGAACAAGGAATAATGGTAGTAACGTTTTTTCCTACACGCAAGCAATGTGACGAGCTAAACAATAAAATGCTCAAATCTCTTCCTGGTAAATCATTCGAACTAGAATGTACTGATGATGTTGACGAAACTGTCAGTAAACTTAAGTGGACAAAATCTGCTGACAAACAACTCCATAAATTAAACCATGATTGCAACATGACTGGAGGACTGCAAAGTATTCTAGTGTTAGCTATTGGAGCACGTGTTATGTTACGCCGTAACGTTGACACAAAGAAAGGTCTAGTCAATGGTTCATTGGGTACAGTTACTGCAATAACTAAACAATTTGTAACTGTACAATTTGATCACTTGACTAACCCATATCAGGTTGAAAGAGTCAAGAGTAGATTCGTTGTTATGAAAAACTACTATGTTCGTCGAGAACAATTTCCATTGATATTGGCATATGCTGTTACCATACACAAGTCACAGGGATTGTCCCTGGACCATGCCATTATTGATCTGTCGGATAAAGTTTTTTGTGCTGCAATGGCTTATGTTGCTTTGTCTAGAGTAAGATCACTCACGGGCTTGCATCTCCTCTCATTTGATCCAAAGTCCATTATAGTCAGCAATCGATCTTTAGAGGAGTATAATCGTCTACGTAAAATGTATAGACCTGATCTTCCTCTGTACACCATTCCTGTTCAACAGGCTTCTAAACGTAAGCTTGTTGGAAAACCTGATACTGACCAAGTAGATACTGTGGTTGTTCCCAGCAAGAAAATAAAATGCTCACAAACCACTACCAAGCAACAAACAATACCTGTTAGCACCCTGGGCATTCATCGAAAACGAACTAGCACTGCCCCTGTTCAAACTGCTAAACCAGCCAAAAGAGCTTGTGCTCCTAACAAGCAACTTCACACTACTGCTAGTACACAAAATGATGATTGCTTAATTACAGGGTCATTTGATCCAGTACGTACACAAAGATGGCCGTACTACTACTATCCTGTAGACTTAGAATGGCAAAAAACTGCTTGCGCTACTCTTGGTCTAGAACACCATCATCCACCATCCAGACGCAGAGGTGGTGGTGCTAATGTACCTCTCACTCCACCTGATCACAACCATACTAAAGACATAGTTGGTGATGGGAACTGTATGTTCCGTTCCTTTTCATATGTGATCACTGGTTCACAAGCTCAGCACATGGCAGTACGCCAAGCTATATTAGATCATATGGTAGCAATCTCCCATCTGTTGTATGCTCACCGGTATGATCTGTTTGCAGGTTACTCAAGTGTACAACAGTACATAGAGCGTACTAAAATGAATCGAAATGAAACTTGGGGCTCTGACATTGAGATAATAACCTTATCTCATCTCATCAACACGTGCATTTTTACCTACAGTACACAAGATCAAAATTGGTACAGGTTTAGTCCACATTCTGTTGATAGAACATTGCCTGATGACATAACACAAAGAGCAATGTATTTGAGATATCTCCCTGGGCATTATGACGTTGTTCTTAGAACATTATCTGTTTAATCACTGGACATGAAAGTAAGAACATTGTTTGTGTGCTTCGATTGATGCAATACAATGGCTTTAGTCATGTCTAAAATTAATAGATCACTATTTCCTTAGTGTAATCTGTCATCATAGTGTGTGCTTGCCTTAGACAAGTTATGTGCTCTAAATAGAGCGCTATTGCCCATGTGGTGTCGTGACTGCTGTAATACAATGAGCTTAGTCATTTTATGTGCTTTAATACAGAGCACTATTGCCGTGTCGTCATGGTGTCTGCTGATACTAGCGTTGAGTGAAATCACATGTCCGCAGGTGTTGTAATCTTTAATGATTTTGAGATAATAACTCTGCTCTTGCTCTGATACATCGTAGTCACTTGACCTCTTGTCTACCAACACATGTATGGTATTGACACAGTGTTGAGTCTACTGAGGTATTATGTAGCAATGACGCAGATGTCAGTAATCAATTCTTTATTAATCTCAATACTTCTGACATGTGGTGGTATACTTGATGTTGGTAAAGGCAACCAATGATCACCTACTAAGTGTGTTTACATAAGGCAGTCTACTATACATACATGTGGTCAATTTCAATTTTACTGTCTGCAAGTACCCCAGACCTAACATGGTTAGTATTATGCCCATACAATTGTGAGCTTAGCACATGGTAATAGTGTTGATGACAAAAAATTGCATAAACACAAGTACTCCTGATATGTGAAAACTGGATAAGTGAAGGTTTACTGTATGGACGTACTCTGTGTTTACTTTGCATTTTCTCCCCACAGAATTATGTGCGAGGTCTACACAAACACTCAATTTTTTCCACTCTGTGAGACTGCACCTTGTCGTGGTAGAGTGGCTGAGTACCCTTTGTGGCTGGTTGAAAATTTCTAATGCTACATTTGGAGAAACCAAGACAGTCTCTTGATATTGCCGAAGAACAACCAAAGGTAGATTACAATTTTGCTTGACTTACTACTTATTTTTGCATTATATTTTTGTAGGTGATGATGATACCAATGACATTGTTCAACGAAACTCATATAAACTCAGATTCCAAAATATTAACAAGAATTTTTAATAATTAATTTTTATGAATAATTATGTGGAGGTAATGACTGCATGGCTGCTAGATCATAAATAGTGAGGAACGTGTGTCGGGTACTCCAGTTCCTGTGCCACTCATTCTTACTCTGGGAGCTGTGTGAACTGAAATTTCATGCCGGGTCACGCGCGGATCTCCAAAAGCCAGGCCGCTGTCTTCCAGACGAGCGTAACATTAACGTCCACTGAATAACAATTAAAATTATCGTCCAGTGGACGATAATACGTTGATACGATATTGCTGTAACACATTAAAGCATAATATAGCTCTAGAAATAAAGGGCAACTACCAAAGAACACTGGAGATTGTGGAGAAGCGAAATCCATGGTACAGTGGTACACGATACATATGTACGGGCAAAATTAGTGGGTGCGGTATAACGCCCTTTCTAGTTCTATAATAATTATTATAATAGTCTAATTGGCGTAACCAAGAGCAACCTGTATAGCACCGTACCGTATATATTATAATACCCTTTTACTGGTTATTTGCTCACGTGTCGCAAAAGAATTTAAAGAAATATTGTTATAGCATGCTAGCAGATAGCAAAAGTTCCAGTTTTTCACAATCGGATGGATGGACCAGATGAAGATGGATGAATATACAATGAGTTATACAATGATAATCGACTTGATCGCAGACTATATGGTGTCAAGTCCTTGAAATGGATAATAATGAAGTCAGCAGCATTATATTGACATATTGCAAGTCAGCAGCAGGCAGTTTTCTATCATGGATGAAGAGAATGAGAACATAATATAATTCTATTACATATGAGGAGGCTTACCACTTGTGTGATCAGTTATTCCACGTGAAGTTAAAAGTCACCTGGCAAAATAAACAATTCTTTTAAGCTGATTAAGATAAAGTTATTACACTAGAATAATTATCAGGTAACTTTTTAGAATGCTCCCTCCAGTTCTCCCTCACATTATTATTTTGGATAATTATAATTTTATCAAGAATGGTACAAAATTCAAATGAAATTTATTTTCTATCTTTATACCATTTCCGACGTTTGATCAAATGCTGTGATAATTCTTGACTGTGCAGCACTAATGCTGCTGCTATACTACTACTACCACCGGCTGAAACTGGTGCTGCTAGCGCTACTATACTACTACCACTACTAGGCTACTACTACTACTCAAAAACATAATTTTATTTTAACATTGTATAATGCATTCACATTGATTGTACGATAGGTCCATGATGAATAATTATTTTTAATGCTACAGTGGACCCTCGCTAGTCCGAACCCTTGCTAATCCGAATGGACAAAATTAATAATAATGGTTATGAATATCATTATAATATGCTTATGAATCTCATTACCTGCACTATGAATATAATTAGCTATCAGTATCATCTACATGTTTTCTCTAGTCTGAACGAATTCACTAATCCAATCTTTTCACTAATCCAATCTTTTCTAGAGATAATGAAAATTTGTGTTCCTCAACGTTCTCTCAAATTACAGAAAAGCCTGCCTTGGATTACAGGAGACATTGTTGGCCTCATTAAAGAACGCAACTTTCATTTTTTAAAAGCTAAGAAGTCCAATGATCCGATTCATTTTGCACTATACAAATCTTTACGAAACCAGATTGTTGGCTTACTCCGAGTAGCCAAAAAGGATTTTTTCAATTCCTTGGCACCTACAAATAGTAAGCAGTTTTGGAAAACCATAAAAATGATTAATAAAGAGCAATCACAAATTCCTTCTTTATCTTACGACAATCTTGAGGCCGTCACCCCCAAAGAAAAGGCTGACATGTTGAATTCTTTTTTCTCATTGTGCTGGAACTATTCTGTTGCTCCTCTACAAAATCACGCTGAAAGTTATTGTGATTTTTCTACTGCTTGTCCAGACTGCTTGCTATGTAGCATTGAGGAGGTTTTGTCCCTAATCAGAGGTCTTGATGTCTCCAAAGCTAGTGGCCCTGATGGTATCTCTGCACATATGCTCAAATCCACTGCCTTAAGCATTGCTCCTTCACTCTGTGTTTTATTTAATACTTCCATATCAATGGGTCACTTTCCGGAAGCATGGAAAAGAGCTAATATCGTTCCAATCTTAAAGTCACAAACTGACAAGGCCAGCCCCTCTGGATATCGACCTATATCACTTCTTCCAATTATTAGTAAGCTGCTTGAGAAACATGTTTACTCTATTGTTTCTGATCACCTAGCTGACAGCCAACCCCTTTCTGATTCTCAGTGGGGGTTTCGTAAAGGTATGTCTACCATTACAGCTGTTTTGTCACTTACTCATGAATGGTTGTCTCTACTTGACCACAACCAGGAAATCTGTTGCATTTTTTTCGATTTTAAGAAGGCCTTTGACAGTATTCCTCATGCCTCGCTTATGGCTAAACTAGAACTGTTACATCTTTCCCCCTTCATTCTTTCATGGCTTGATAGTTATCTGACTAAACGTCAACAACGTGTTGTGATAAATGGTGTTTCTTCTGAGTCAATTACTGTTGTTTCAGGGGTGCCACAAGGTTCTGTCCTGGGTCCTCTTCTATTTCTTATATACATTGATAGCATATCTCAAATTCAACTTTCCAATGATAGTAAACTTGTTATGTATGCTGATGATATACTTCTTCACAAGTCTATAAATGCAACTGATGACTTTTCCTGCCTTCAAAATGATGTCAGTCACATTCAATCCTGGTCCTCTCTTAATGCTTTGACTTTTAATGGTTCAAAGTGCAAGCAAATGTTATTGTCTCGTAAAAAGAAGCCTACTGTTTGCATACCTATGGTTCTAAATGGACAACCTTTACAAATTGTCAAGTCTTTCAAGTATTTGGGTTTAATGATATCTTCAGATCTGGGCTGGAGTACTCACATCCAATACATTTGCAGTAAAGCTAAGAAGATGTTAGGTATCCTTTATAGACAATTCTCAAGCAATGCAACAGAATCCACAATGGTCAAACTTTATCTATCCCAAGTTAGACCACTCTTGGAATATGGTGTTGAGGTGTGGCATTTATATCTCTCTAAGGACACACAGGCTTTAGAAAATGTGCAGAAATTTGCACTTCGCATTTGTTCTAATAACTGGCAAGCTAACTACCATGACTTACTTGAGCATTATAATTTACCTACTTTGGAAAATCGTCGTCTATATCTGTCTTTGTGCACTTTCTTTAAAATCGTACACAAACTTAGTTATTTTCCTGCTTCCCTTATACCATCTCATTTTTCATTCTCTGCTCTCCGTTCTTCTAATCCTCATAATTTCTTTATTCCTTTCTCTCGTACTTATCAGTCTGCCAACTCTTTCATGTTTCGTTCTATTAAATTATGGAATAACCTACCTACAGAAGCTAAACTGTGTACTGACCTTAAGTTATTTAAAAAACTTATTTTACCTTTATTTAGTTAACTTAATTAATTAATTATACCTACCACTACTAGCACGATTTGCTAAATGTGTGTTATTTCTATAAAAAAAAAAAAAAAAAAAAAAAATCCAAACAGTTTTTCTGTTAGCGGGGTACCAAGGTGTTCAGATTAGTGAGGGTCTACTGTACTACTACTACTACTACTACTAAATGCGCAAACATAAGAGCTAAATAACATTTTTAACTTACTCCTGAACGACTACTGCCATCATGTCCACCCCTAGCCCTGCGAGGCCTCTAAATAAAAAAAGGATAGTTATTGCACAAAGCTTCAGTAATTTATCCAAAAAATGCACTATAGACACCCCTGTAATAAGGACACATTCTGTACTACCTTATTGTTACTATTAATTGTGAGTACTTAATTTAGCAATAATTTATTATGAAAATCAACGGTTTAGCCAGTACTAATTTTAGTGCTTTTCAAATTTTTGTAATAATTATTATAAACTTCAAAATTATAAAAAAAATCAAAAATTTGCACATACTAATTTTAGCGTTAATGATGCCACTCGCTAAATTTGCTAAAATTAGTACACACAATTATTAGTAACACTAAGGTATGGTCACTGCATGCATGTGATTCCAAATCAACACTTTGTTTCCTTCAAATCAGAACACTACTACTGGGTCCAAAATTCCAAATACCAAATCCAGACTAAAGAGATTTCACTGACTACACCACACAATGATACTCATTACCCTATACAAAAGTTGATAGATATCTTTGGTTTTGGAGCAGCTAGTCGTAGATGATGAAGAACTCGAGCTGGAGCTGCCGGCAGCACCGGAGCCTGGGCTACCGGTGCCACCGGAGCCTGGGCTACCGGCAGCACCGGAACCTGGGCTACCGGCGCCACCGGAGCCTGGGCTACCGGCGCCACCGGAGCTAAGGCTACCGGCAGCACCGGAGTCTGGGCTACCGGCACCACCGGAGCCTGAGTTGACGGTACCGGCGCCACCGGAGCTTCAGTTGAGGTTACCGGCACCGCCCGAGATTGACTGCTTGTGGCAACAGACTGCAGCTGGCCAGGCTGTGGCATGCTAGATCCAGAGGGGCCAGCAGATTGACTCCTTAATGCAGCACTAGAGTGCGGTGTACTTGTTAACTGAAGAGTTTTACATTAAATTAATAATTATTTAGGAAAATGAAACTAACCAATGATGTCGATGACCCAAGTAAATCCTGTGTCAAATAACAATAGATAAAATCAATAATCATATCAAGTACTGACATTAATTTTACTCACTGAATTATCCGAACTAGAACTGAAGCAATCGAAGGTTCCTGAATTATATTGGAAGTAAAGGAACAATAAATCAACAAAAGCTCTATGGATCAAGATGCATGTATGCATGCATTTACAAAATTAGGCAACAACAGAAACATCCAAGCATGCTGCAGATCCATGGATAGAAACAAAAATCAATAGCTAAAAGATAATACCTATACTGTATACTGAGTTCTTCAATGAGCATGCAATAAAGTCTAGATTGCCAACAACAACAATTATAATTATTCAATAATGCAAGACTAGTATCTATATTCTAGGTATAGGTTAGAGACAGAGGCCAAGTAATCTACGCAGTATAAAAACCCGAGAGGAATCAATATAGAACCCGAGCAGAGTAGCGTGAAGGTTTCTATACTGCCACATAACACGTTGGCCAGCTGAGGTTTCTAACCGGCTTAAAGTATGTACCCAACAAGGAATTTTTGACGCTGTTGCGCAGATATTTTGAAGAACACTGCGATGGGGAACACGAGCGAGTTTAGTTCGCGTACCATAATCTATTTATAGTACTAACTTCTCGATATCCCGAGAAATACTAATAAGCTTCGTATAAAGCTTGGAGCGCCATGACTCGGAGGAAGTTACGACGCACCGAAAACAAAGGCTCATTTTGTAGCGCTAAGATGCCAGAAGCTGAAAACACACGCACCGTCTCTCAAATATTGTACGCCCACACTGTTTATACTCACCATTTTGAATTTCTCTCTGTACTTCAGCCTCGGTTGACTGCCGCCCGCGGGTAGTACGGCCGCGGCTGCTGGAGGTTGTCCTTTTCGCCACTATAATGATAACAAAGATAAATCTGTTTCCCGGTAACATTATATAAACAACTTACTATAGTATTTTGTCTGCTCACGAGGACAGCCTTGTCAATCCGATCTCAGAGTCACTAAACCATGTACCACGCCACATCCAAAAACGCGTGATTCAGTGTTGCGCATTCGCACTTGTGAAAGACCATAGCAGTACCGGTTGCCCGTTATTATAGGTAATCTTGGTCCTCCGGGATGAAAATTTCCTTTGCCGTGTGCCAATATACTACGGAAGCTCGGTTTCACTTTCCAAATTCCATTTTGTAAAAATTACGGTAAAACACGGCAAAAACTGTAGAGCACACGTTGAAAGATGCATGTTTAACTAGAACTAGTAACCATGCAGAGAGCGGTTGTAACTCATTCCAGGCTTCCGGCCCTGCATGCATGGTAGCCTGTGTTTCCGCGGCGAGCCGGCCTGAGCGAGTACACCGCTCATCTGACATAGTCACTGGGTCACTGTATCTGCGGTTGAGATGCACACGTTATAATAACGATTATTAAAATTTTATTAATTTTTTATTCACAGTCGTACAGTGCACGTGAAAGCCGCTTAGTGGCACGGATCCGTTACAGTACATCGTATTAGAACATCTTTCTTCCCAGTTGGAAGCGCGGGTTGCCACGGCTGCTCTGGATGTCACTGTTAGGTTGCCGAGGCCCGCAAAGTTGCTGCTCATGACTCTCTCTCTGCCGTGAAGAAGGGACTGATTTAGTATTTTATCATGGCCCTCTCGCAGTGGATGAGGCCTCTGGGTGCACTGGCTGAGGCTCTCAGGCTTGCTCGACAATAAAAGCAATTGCCCGCATGAGAGACTCTCGTCAGTCTCCGAGTCACCAACTCATCACTTCTTATCTTCCAGAAACTTTGTTATTTTGTGGAGATGCAATGCTTCTATGGGTGTCCCATTGCAGGTCTCTGGACTGTCTTGCTTAGTTAGGTTAGTTTTTTATTATTTCTACCTTTAGTTAGTTAATTTCGTTGTAAATATTGCCACTTTCATTATTATATTATTATTATCAACAGAAAACAAAACACAACATAGATGAATGATTATACCTGACTGAATAATAAATATTGATAGATAAGTGATAAATGATGCAATATAAGGCATATAATTATGGCAATGAACAAGCAATAATACAATAATATAAGTGACTTGAGTTGAAAGTTTGAGACTATCATGCATAAGTAAAAAAAAAAAGAAATAAAGAAAAAACCAATGAATAGATGATGATAAAAAGTTAGAACAGTACCTCGAATTACTCAATGCCATCTAAGTAGGGAAGAGGAGCAGAAGAGCTGTTGAGCCACATTACATGCAAAGCATACTCCCATAAATATATGATTTTTGAGACTGAGCAATCTGCGAACACGTATATGCCGGATAGTCTATACACCATGCTGAGTGCTGCAGCGCCTATATAGGATATACGTTCTGTGAAACTCTAGTGTTTCTCATGCTTTCAACTTAAGTTTACAATAATTCATTATGTTCCTTGCTTGCATGAATTACATTCAGTCCTAATACTCTAGGATTGGATAAGGAAAATGTGTAATAATTATTTGCTATCTTCATGCATTATATTATTAATTTACTCTCAAACTCAAATGTTCTCCAAATTGCAACTTGACAGTTTGTTGTCAACATTTTGGCAGATCATCCAAAACTCTCACATTGGCGGATTTAATTTTGCCGCCTAGCATGCATTCCACAATTGAAAATAACAGTACAAGGTAAATAATTATTATGGCAAAGAAAACTTTGGCGAATCCTCTGCAATTTACCAAAATTTCTCCCACCAAACTTACCCACTGTAGGCGTTAGATTGAGAAAAAAAGTACACAAACAAGAAAGAAAAAGATTTCTTGCGAAATCAAAAGGATGTAGGGATGATTTGCAATGCTCAATGGTCCGCAATGTAGACCAACAAGGAGGTAACATGCATGGAATGGTAACACGATCCTCTTGCTAACAGACCATAGATCCCTACATCAGTGGCTGCTGTGCTGCCTACAGCCAGCCAGTCAGCTAGCTAGCTGGCTGTTAATTGACACTTGACATGCTTTTAACTTACAGTAGAAATTTGTATAATTCTTAATCTATATGATATGTACAGCCACTGATGTAGGGATCTATGGTCTGTTAGCAAGAGGATCGTGTTACCATTCCATGCATGTTACCTCCTTGTTGGTCTACATTGCGGACCATTGAGCATTGCAAATCATCCCTACATCCTTTTGATTTCGCAAGAAATCTTTTTCTTTCTTTTCATCTTTATCAGATGAGTAGCTATCATCTGCTTCATCTGAAAGGACTCCTCTTGGTGTTGCTGTTGCTTGCTATAGCTTTGTTTTGTACACATCTCTTATTCTCTGGAAGTTGTCAAAATTGTATAAGATGTTGACAATGAGTGTGTGTGCGAACCTGAAGAGAGATAATGATCGTAAGCAAGGCAAAATTATTACTATAGGCAGTACATGCCTTACCAAGAGTACATTACCTAAGAGTATGCAACCGTCAATATACCCCCTAGGACGGTGTTTGACATTTTCTACGTCACAAGTTTATACAGCAGAAAGCATTAGGGCTGCTTTGCCAATGATATTCACAACAGCTGTAATGATAATCAACACTCTGTGGTAATGCTATCACCACTAAGGTTGGCTGGGTTGTGTAAACTTGTGATGTAGAAAATGTCAAACGCCGTCCTAGGGGGTATATTGACGGTTGCATACTCTTAGGTAATGAACTCTTGGCCTTACGTATAATGCATCTTGTAAGTTAAATGTCGTAATTTTAACACATGCAGTGGCTTAAGTTATGATGAGTCAGTGAGCTATAATGCATGCAAGTTACAGATAGCTATAGAAGCAAAGCAACATCTGTTCTTCATGCAGAGCTCGGAAGTCAGGAACATGCACCATGCAGCAGTGGTCTGTAAACTACAACAAACAGACATGGGTTTTCCTAGAAACATGCCAACCTAGAACAATTAAATTATTACTATAGGCAGTAAAGACTCATATTGTGCACATGTCGTAAGCTAGTAACAAAAAGAGGGCAAAGAAAATAAAAATGATTTACTCCACGGCAACAGGAACTGAATTAAAAGAACTATATGTACACATCTTACTCAGCTTTGCTCATCACAGTTATTATGCAATTGTAATATTGAGGAATGATAATTGACACATTGCCTGAACTGTTGTTTCATCATAACCCCATTTTCTCTCAGCATGAGAAAGTATAGTGGACCGGGTGTAACTTACTAATTTAGTAACAATAACTATATGTGCAGTTTTATTGTGCTAAGCATAGTGTATTCACGAGCGACAGATCACCAGCAGAAAGCATGGACTATTCATAATCCTGCTCTTAATACATGTACAGGTCAGTCAATTATGGAGTAAGTAAACATCTTATAGCCATGCAACTGAAACAATAGTCTGTGTCTAAGTGTTGCAGTGTCTAAGAGATCTACTTATAACAATAATTAACCTGAACTGCAATTCTATGATCAGTACACTAGAAAACCATTTTGACATATAAGATCTGAGAGTTCATGCATTTGAATGCTATTCACGGTACATACAATTCTGAACTAGGTACTACATCACAGTACAGACAGACAGTGATCAATCACCTCACTGACTGTGTGCATCCTGTGTATATGTTTGTGAACTCCTTTCTCTACCCACCCCTTCATTTGCTGTTCTTGCTCAACCGATTGAGTGTGGTCTTGAACACCTTCATACCACATTCTGACATAAAGAACGAATTTCACGAACCCTCGGCATTGAGCACCGTTGCAAACATTGTAGAGTTAGCTCTTTAGTTATGGTTTGCAGAAGGAGCTTTGCAGCTAAAGCCAACCTGTTTGCTATTGAAACTGCACTGCTAACCAGAAGACAGCAAAGTGCTGACCACAACCGAGACAAGGTGTGTCGAGTGGGCGTGACTGTGAACACTAAGTAGGTAGCCATTGCTCTTGGCTTTGATAGGCTTTTTCTTGAGATGTCTACGCACCCCCAGAGCTGTCCTGCTGTTTAGATGGAATCTACAAGTACCTAGATAGTCAACTATGGGCGCTTTTGTAGTCAAAAAGGTCCAAGATGGCCGTCAAGGTGAGCCAGCCATTCTTAACTCGAGAACGAAAGCACTTTAGCAAAATCCACGAGTCACATTGCAAGCCATTGTCGTGCTAAGCCTGTTCATATCTTTGCCGAGTTTCAGAAGTGAGTGATGGTCTCTGCAGCTCGATGGACAGAACGAACGAATGAACGACAAACCAAGTACCGTAACCCTCGCGCATGCGCCGAGGGTTAATGAGTGAATGAACGACAAACCAAGTACCGTAACCCTCGCGCATATGCGCCTAGGGTTAATTATAGACAATGGTAAAAGCGATATTTATATAACCACAAACAAGATGGTCTCATGGACTAAAAAATCTGAATAAAAATCTGGTTAACATACTAGCTAATGTCAAATTGTATGTAGTGAGCTAGTTAGTCTGTTATCTTTCTAGTTAACCCTCGGCGCATGCGCGAGGGTTACGGTACTTGCCTGGTCGCATTCTGTCCATCGAGCTACAGAGAACGGCGATCACTTCTACGCGTCGACTAAGGCAAGACAGACTAAGCACGACCAGAGCTTGCAATTTGACTCGTGGATTTTGCGAAAATGCTTTCGTTCGCGAGTTACGACTGGCTCACCTTGACGGCCGTCTCGGACCTCTCTGAGGACAAAAACGCTCATGGTTGGCTGTCTAGGTACTCTTACAGTCGATTTGAACTGTAGCACAGCTCTGGGAAGCATATAGATACTTCAAGAATAGGTTGTCAGCTTACTGCACACGTGTACGTATTCGGTTGTAGTCACGCCCACCTAACGCACCTTGACAGAACCAACATACTAATTTATGGAGTTTGCAGCTATGACTACAATGTGAATGGCATGCCCGCCGAGGGTTTGTGAAATCTGTTCATTAGTCTAGTGCTAGTAATAGTCACCAATGGCCTGCTATATATTGTGAGGATACAGTCTTATAGGACACGTTTAAGGTGAATCGGTAAACATCAGTTTCATGAACCATGTAACACCAATGCAAGGAATCAGTTCGTACACTATCGGTCATTGTGTTTCTGAATCGTACATTGTAATCTCGAGTGATGACATCACGTGCGATATGTGAGCAAGAAAAACATACATGCTCATAAATTTTAATTGCATGTGCCTGGGGATAGTCTAGATCAGGAGCGCATATAAACAAGGGAACATGTAACTCTGAACACTACCCCATATAACGGCGAAATCCTAATATGGCTGACTTGCTATTTTAGTTACTTCCATATAAAGTATACCGGGTGGAGGCGCGGTTGAAATTATAGACCTTATATGGATTATAGTTCTTATATGGAAACTATTATTTTTAGAACAGCCGCCATTTTAGGATTTCGCCGTTTACAGAGTTACATGCTCCCTTGTTTATATGCGCTCCTATCTAGATTCATTAGGAAGTATTCAGCTTTAAATATTCACATTACAATTAATAGTGTTCATACCCTCCTGTCAGTAGCTGCATGTAGGATCATCCAGTTTGTGCCATCTCTACCAGCAGCATGCACTGAGTTAATAATAAGTAGTAGATCAGTGTCATTTTTATGCGCTGTTGCTGGTGACATGATCACCTTTGAATCTTTTCTTCAGGTTTAGTTTATAACAACAATGAGAGAACTGTCTCTCTCCACTGAGGGTTCCAACCTCATTGAGTTGAAGCTTAGCTGCATAATAATTATGCAAAATTAATAATTAAAATGTGATGAGGTTTGTACAGCAAAGCCTTATGAATATGCATCTTGTAAGGTAAATGTCATAATTTTAACACATGCAGTGGCTTATGATGAGTCAGTGAGCTATAATGTGTGCAAGTCAGTAATTACTACAGATAGCTATAGAAGCAAAACAACATCTGTTCTTCATGTAGAGCCCGGAATTCTGGAACATGCCCCATGCAGCAGTGCATGGTCTGTAAACTACACCAAACAGTGGGTTTTCCTAGAAAATAGTCAACCTAGAACAATAAAAGCAGCTAGCCACGGTTGAATCTGCATTGATGGATGTGTAGATCATGATGTCTCCATTGCAGCACACTGGTTCATTCAGTGTGTCTATAATCATGATGATGATAGCCTTTTCTTTCAATTATTCTTTCAGCACTGGTAAGCTGTTGTACTTTACTACTGAAGTGTGATTATGTTTCTTTGATGCCTGCAGCAACAGTGCAGACTGAACTGCCATTTCTTGATCTGGGTGATGAAACTCGTGTCAATGGTGATGGAAAATTCTTTGGAAATGGTGTTAGAGAGCTCAGTGAGACAGAACACCCTAGTTTTCTTCCTTTTAATTTCAAAAAGATGAGAATAAAAGTGGGTGATATTAATTTTTATCTGGGATGATCTATTATGTATAGTTTAGATTTCAATTCATGGATGTTTAGTATTTGAGCCCACTTCATTTCGCCTCAACCCGCAATATGATGATTATATTGATCCATACTACACAAGAACTGATCTCCGTTATAAAGGAATAATCTTGTATGCTGCACTCAATGAATCTCATTTCAACAACAGTCAAGATATATTTGATACTGTCAATGGCTATATTACTGATACTGTATTGAAACAATGCTCATCAGTTTTTAGAGCTCGTTGGATTCTAGCAGTACGATGGATCAATGTTTGTCCTGATGGAAATCCTAATTGTGTAAGTTACAGATTGCTTTGTCATTATCAATAGACACTTTTATTTGCCATTTATATTTGTATAGGCAAAGGGCAACTCATTTCAAGCAGTATTAGCGACTGATGGTATCAGATTTTACGCTATTTACACATACAAATGTGGAGAACTGAACTGGGTGAAATCATACTATTATGCTCGTATTGGAGTCGATTTCTACACTTATGACTTAAATTTTCAGCATCCACTCTCTCACAAACCAAATGTTACTGAGATTGCCTGCATCAATAATGATACAAGTGTTTGGAGCAATGTAGTATATACTTTACACAAAAATATTAGTGTCACATTTGATCCTCCTGAGTTCGTATCAGAGATAGAGTCAGTTCCATACCAGGTGAGCTAGAGCTGGTCATATTGACATGATCATCATGCATGTATGGTCTGCTGCATTCAGGTCAACATATCATTGAGTCTAGGTGGTCTTCCTCCTACGCTAGCTGGAGAGATGACACTGTGTGTGTTCAGTAATGAGGAGAGAGGAATCACATTCAACACAACTTTATCAGAGACAATGTCATGTGACCTCACCTCCTCCATCCCTGCACTTTCTGATATCAAGCTAGGTTCGTATAAAGATTATCTATTATTTTTATTCTAATCACTATATTTTTGTTTCAGTGACTAATTTCAGTTTGTACAGTGCACACATCAAGCAATTTTTTAGTGAGAAATTTGATTACACATTCTACAACTGCTCTAGAGCCAACAGGTACGTTTCCTTCTATTAATGTGTATCATGTCATTTTGTTATAATACCTCTCCATCCTTATACATGTAGTTGTCATGATTGTATATCTGATGGTATCTGTGGATGGTGTGATAATACTTGTGTTCATATCTCAGCAACATGCTCTACCAACTTGATCGCTGTTCCTTGCAGTGGCTGTGATTTGTATCCAATGATCACTAGTATCTCTCCGGATATTGGTCCCACAGAGGGAGGGACCATATTGACCATTACTGGTACTGATCTGGGAACATCAGTTAGTGATATCATCAGTATCACAGTGGGTAGTCTCTCCTGTGCTCCCATTAAGGACAACTTCCTGAAAGGAAGTAGAGTCACATGTGACATTAGTAGTAGCAATCGAACACAGCCAAGGATGGTTGGTGTGGTGGTTAATGTTTGTAATAAAGAAGCTATTGGTCAGTTCCAGTTTGGTCAGCCGAGAGTATACTCTGTGAGTCCATCATACGGACCAGCTGCTGGAGGGACAATAGTGAGAGTGAGAGGAGAGGACCTGAATATTGGTAACACAGAGAGGACTACAGTATCACTGGTGGCCACTGGCAATCCTGGGAGGAGGAGGAGACAGACCATGGGAACACCATCCTGTAATATCATGTGAGCAATAGTAACAAACTCTAGCAAAATCCAGGGATATAATTAATTTATTCTCAGGTCAATCTCTGCTAATGAAATCGTGTGCAGCTGGAGCAACTCTACTGCTGACATGTCTGGAGTGGTTCTAGTGACTGTGAACAATGCTATGGTGCAGAACAACTCAGTCACTTACCAGTACCTCAATAACCCTGTCTATAGTAGACTAACACCTCAACAAACCATCAGATCGTGAGTGATGAGATGATGTGTGTCAATGGTCCTCTCCTTATCTTTCTGTCATATGCAGTGGTGGTATCAAACTCACATTCACTGGACAGTATCTCAATGTTTCACAGCAGCCAAGACTACAGTTCAACAATGGTCTACAGTCTACTACTGTTAGTATAATACAGTACACTAGCTCATACTATACTAGCGAGATAGTACTATCTTTTTCAGGTAATGTGTCAGCAATTAAACAGCTCAGGCACCACTCTGGTGTGTATATCTCCTCCTCTGTCTGTATTGAACAGCTACACTATTGTAATGGATGCTGCACCTGGACCAGACAATTTAGACACCAATTTAAGGCTATCTTTGGCTGTTGATCCCAAGGCGTTGCAACTCAAAAATGGTTCAAGAAGAGTCGATTTGGGTGTGAATGATTCAACTATTAGTATTATAGTAAGTTAAGTATGTCCGCATCTAGAGTTTATGTACAGTTGCATTCAGGGACAGCATATCACTAATGTAGAGAAAGAAGAGATCACAGTAATGGTGGGTAGAGACCAGTGTGTGGTCGAGGCCATTGCAGATACAGTCATCACTTGCTATGCTCCTCAAAGAGATGAACCAGTAATGGAGAGTGTCACAGTGAGGAAATAATCATCAAAATCAATCTCTGTACTATTATTGTATTTTAGGTGTTCTTTGGACATAATATAAACAGCAGTGTGGGTCAGCTTGAGTATATTGCCAGATCCAATACTGCTGCTATTGCTGGAGGAGTTACTGGTGGAGTGGCTCTGATATTGATACTACTTTTGATCTTTTCTGCAATTTTATACTGCTATTTGTCAGCAATCTCTAAATATAAACATGAACTCGAGCATGCACAGCAACCAGTATATGTGTAAGTTAAATTCCCTATTCAATCATGCATGTCTATATGAGTTGCCTCAAACAGGCTTGTTCCTCCTGTTTCTGCTCAAAGTGGTGAAATAGAGATAAAGAGTAACATAGGTTATCTGAAATCAACTGGTATTGGTTGTTTACCACCAGTTGAAGAGATGGAGCATATTTATGATGAGCTCCCTTATGAAGAACCAACAGCAACAAAGCATGAGTGTGGAGAAGAGAAAGACCACAATTATGTCAATGACCCTCAAGGTGAAGCCTACAGACAAGCCAATGATGAAGCAGTTATGAGAGATGATGATGGATACTATGTTAATGATGACTTGTTCCCTGAAGAGTACCGGGTTACTTGGGGAAATGCTGCTGCTGCTGCTGCTGCTCAGGTGACAGTGAAGATGACTGACAACGAAAGAGTCGATGATCAATTCAACTGAATCAGAGAGGAAGAAGCTAAAGAACAGAATACTGACTAATTATTGTGCATAAGTAGCTAGCTAGTCTGAATGCTGATAGCAAGTCATGTGTTGATATTCATTGAAACAAGTACTAGCTAACATGTCAAGGGATTGGCTAACCTAATGATGCATGGTGTAACCATCTCATTTCTCATTTTAACTTCATCACATGCAGACTGATGATTCTCTGCCGAAATTGACTAGTGTCTTAGTGAATCATATAAATAGAAATAATTATGCAGTGTGCCAGTTAAGTTCTCATTATTCATCTGTCATATATTCATAAAACCGAGTTCCAGCTTGGAGTCCAAAATAGATTCTTTCTTACAACAGAGCACAAGACCAGAGTAACAGCATAAATAGTACACATGTATGATACGTAATATGACATCATGCACATAGTTCAAAGTACAGGTCATTATACTCCTTCCCCCTTCAAATAGTGAGATAGTGAGATACCAGGGGAGCAAAGTAGTCCGGAGGGCGCGATCTACATGACGTCTGACGATACGTCCATCGGAAATATTGACTTGGAAGGCTCTTGGGCCTGTAGCCACAATCACTTGTCCTGGTAACCATAGGTCGGCTGAACTGCGAGAAAAATTCTTGACGAGTACCGGTCCCAATTGCAAAAGAACGTTGACGTGAGGACTTATCATGGTATTGCTTTTGCTTCTTTTGTCTTCCTTCCACTCTAAAATGCAGATCTGGCTTCAGCAAGTCCAATGGACTCCTCAGTTTGCGACCCATCGATAACTCAGCAGGAGAGACACCAGTTGTACTGTGAGGTGTATTTCGATAGGCAAACAGAAATCGGGCGATTTTGTCACTGAGTGTCCCTGACTTCGTTTTCTTCACTCCTCTCTTTACTGTCTGCACTGCCCGCTCTGCCAACCCGTTTGTTGCTGGGTGGTAGAGAAAATGATCGATTAATGGACACCATGAATAATCGGACGACGTCACAACTTTTTCACAAGATGAAGCGAACGGCTATTCTTGCAGCTGTGAAGCTAGGCCTCCCCTGTACATATTTACACTATTATAACAACTGGTTGTTTTTGCGTTTAATAGTAAGGCCTGCATAATGAACAATATTGGACTAGACAATGATCGGACGTTATAGATAGTTTCGTGGCAAAGGTGTGATGGAATGTTCGCGGCTAATATCGACCCAAAAGTGCGGAAATGACGTCAGAATTATGACGTCGCGTGACACGCATCAATTGGCTGGAGGGATAGATTTGTACAGCGCGGTACAGCGTTCAGTGGAAAACGTGCGTTTCTTCAGTGCTGACCAACTTCCATCGGTTAGCCTTATAAAGAGTCGAATATAGTGAACAATTGCTGCGTTATTGGATGCTCTTGTTCGGCAAAGAAAGGCTGTATAGCCTAGTTTTTTCCGCTTTCCATTTCACAATCAAGCCAGGGTAGAACTGTGGATAAATGCTGTACGTCGAGCAGTGTGGAAACCTCGACGTTACTCAAGAATATGCAGCTTAAACCTTTATAGAAGGTAATGTTCAACTTTAAAATACAATTTTGAAGGCTAATAGACTGTGTTTTGGTTGGTTCATCTTGCTCTTCGTCAATCTGCCGCTCAACTACTACTGTTTCATATTGCTCTTCGTCAATCTGCTGCTCAACTACTACTGGTTCATCCCGCTCTTCGTCAATCTGCTGGTCAACCACTGGTCCCTGCTGTTCTTTGCGTCTTCTTGCTCTTCATTGCACTGTTTTAGAGTGATTTAGCTGCTTGGTCACATCGTATCACCCTTCTATTACACAGTCTATTAAATCAGACCCTGTTCTTTGTGTATAGCCTTCTTGTAAGCAGTAGGAAACACACTTGGTACATAGTCAGGGTGACTAGAATCATGGTGGGCTTACCCAGTCTATTAGCCTGCAAAATTGTATTTCAAAGTTAAAAAATTACTTTCTATAAGGTTTAAGCTGCAGATTTTTTTTTTTTTTTATGACAATTTAGCATACAAGCTAGGTCGTTCCAGTAGCAATGCTAATCCTAGGGTACAAACCAATAATAATAATAATAATAATGAAAATAATAATTAGCTGGTGTTACAAGAATAATTTAACTTACAGGGTAAAACAAGGTAAGAACAGCTTTAATAACAATCATTCCAATAGTTGATAACAGCCTTTTTAAAACTTGATACAGAACCAACTAAACGAACTTCTGATGGCAAATCATTCCATAATCTCACCGCGTCTGGATAAAATGATGCATTGTAGGAACAGGTGTGTGGCGCTGGACCACCAATTGCAAGACGCGTGGAATCGTGGTTTCTCAGTCTTAGGTCCATTGGATTAAGATGAACAGATGAACTTGGGCAGTGAAAATGTCCATTTTGAATCTGATAAAAGAATGAAAGCTTGAGAATTTTGCGTCTTTCATTCAATGTGGGCAAGTTAAAGTCTGATAATAGGTCATAATAGCTCGCAGACCAATCCTTCGCACACATTCGTATTGCTAATTTCTGAACCCTCTCCAAGGCTGCCTTTAAAGATTGTTAATGGGGATCCCATACAGGTGCTGCATATTCCAACAAAGGTCTCACTACAGTTGTGTACATTGTGACAAGAGTTTGCATAGAAGCAAACTTGTAAAATCTCCTGTACAGCATACCCACTGTTTTAACAGCAGTCTTGGTAATTGCTTGGATGTGATAAGACCAATCCAACTTCTCAGAAAGCCAAACACCCAGATATTTAAACTCAGAAACTCTAACCAGAGGAGTAGTTTCGATCACTAATAATGCTTGCGGCTGCAAAGGAGATAGTTTCCTAGAGATTATCATGTACTTACACTTGGACACGTTGAATTTCATGATGTTTTGATTGCACCACCTCTGCAGAGCATTGATGTCCTGCTGCAATAGAGTAAAATCTCTCTGAGAATTGATAGTCCGATATAAAAGAATATCATCAGCATACAAACTAAGAGAGCAATTCAAAGAGTGGTTGTCGGTAATATCATTGATGTAAATCAGAAATAAAAGAGGGCCAAGAACAGAGCCCTGGGGAACTCCTGAGGTTACACGAGTTAGATGAGAAGCAGTGCCATTCACAACCACATATTGCGATCTGTTCGACAAATAATCCCACAGCCATTGAAGTAGGTAAGCATTGATATTTACAGCTGCTAATTTATCCATAAGTAACCTATGTGGAACTTTGTCAAAAGCCTTAGACAGGTCGAGAAACACAGCACAAATGTCGGACCTATTCTCCAGAGTTTTGTGCCAGCTATCAACTGCAGAAATCAAGGCTCCAGTAGTAGAACACCCTTTAAGATATCCCCATTGGTGATCTGAAAGAACATCACGATGCTCAAGATCATCCAGTAGATAATGGTGAAGATGTCTTTCCAAAATCTTGCTCAATATAGACAACAATGATACTGGACGGAAATTTGAGGGATCAACCCTCTTTGACGATTTTGGAAAAGGAGTTACCCGAGCTATTTTCCAGTCCCGAGGAACCTTACCCAAAGTCAAAGATTTGTTGAATAGCAAAGTTACAGCAGGAGTGATTGCCGAAGCTGTAGATTTTAGCATTTTACCAGATATCAAATCCGGGCCACAAGACTTGGTGGAATCAATATTCGAGAGAAGACAAAACACTTCCTCCTCGCTACAAAGGAGATCATCCAGTTCACTATTACTTGATGTTGACAGAGGAGAAGGACTTTCATCAATGGGTGGGACCTCCTTGTTAAAAGAATTGGCAAAGTGATTATTCAATAATTCGGCTTTAGTAACATCACTAGTAACAATATCTGAGCCGTCAGCAAGGTTTAGGAAAGAGGTCCTGCGATCATCCAGCAACCTGGCAGCCTTCCAAAATTCGCTATCAGAACCATTTTCAAACTTCCTGAAAAAATCCTTTTTGAGCTGTCTAAGCTGAGAGACAATTGAGTTTCTAAGTTGATTATATCTGTCACGAGCACTGATATCCCCAGTTCTTTTAGCTTTCTTAAAGTAATAATCTCTCTTTCGAATTGCTTGGACAACCTCCTTAGTCAACCACGGAACGCTTCTCTTGTCAGGCAAGGTAGATTTCGGTATACAAGAATCCATAATGTCAAGAAAGGAAGTTTTCCACCGATCCCAACAAGTGTCAATGTCCACATCGCAAAACAAAGTAACGTCGAGTCTTTGTGTAAAAGTTTACTTGGTTGTCAATTATCATTAAAATTATGACTATAATTTTGCTGCCTGTTTTCTGAGAGATTATTGTACTGTGACAGATTATACATGTAGTCTGACATTAAGTTATCTACATATAGCTAAAAAATGTGACTGCAAAATCTTGGTCTAGTTGCATTGATACTACATTAAAAAATTGTTATACTACAACGGGTCTGATTTAATAGACTGTGTAATAGAAGGGTGATACCGTATAACCGGTAATTTTCGTTCGGTTCTAATTTTCGTAAGGGCTCCCGATGACGAAAATTAAATTTTCGAAAAATTTCTTTGTAACGAAAATTTGTGTTGCAATTCAACCTAGAACATGTGTATGACGCCCTGCTTGTCAATGGTTATGGTACCGCCACAACGAAGAAAGAGAACATAGGCAAGATATTTGCCGTGGCATGCAGATGCCCTGCAACACGGTCGTGGCGGAACTACCGGTATTTGCGGATCAACTTAAGTATTCGCCACCTCGTTAATTATGTGCGTAATTGACACTTAGCAAGGGCCGAAGGCCCGGTTTAGGACGACCCTCCCGACGATCCTTAGGCTTACCAAGGGCCGAAGGCCCGGGTTAGGACGACCCTCCCGACTTTGCGCAGTTAGCGGCGAAGGTTTTTAGGGTCTTGGGTTTAGGAGTTCGTGAATAATTAACGAGGTGGCGAATATTTAGGTTGATCCGACTTCTGATGGCAGGCAAGTGTTTCTCCAACTATAAACATAATAGCCTCTTACGCAACTAGAAACAGTCGTCGTCTCTCCGTGTGTCGAGCGCGTCAAAATTAGTTTTGGTCATAGTTAATTTTATGGCAAATTTAAATTTTGGTGCGATTTAATTTTCGAAAGGCGAAAACGTTACGAAAATTACATCCTATCTAAAATTTAACTTACGAAATATTTCGGTGTCGAAAATTACCGGTTATACGGTACGATGTGACCAAGCAGCTAAATCACTCTAAAACAGTGCAATGAAGAGCAAGAAGACGCAAAGAACAGCAGGGACCAGTGGTTGACCAGCAGATTGACGAAGAGCGGGATGAACCAGTAGTAGTTGAGCAGCAGATTGACGAAGAGCAATATGAAACAGTAGTAGTTGAGCGGCAGATTGACGAAGAGCAAGATGAACCAACCAAAACACAGTCTATTAGCCTTCAAAATTGTATTTTAAAGTTGAACATTACCTTCTATAAAGGTTTAAGCTGCATATTCTTGAGTAACGTCGAGGTTTCCACACTGCTCGACGTACAGCATTTATCCACAGTTCTACCCTGGCTTGATTGTGAAATGGAAAGCGGAAAAAACTAGGCTATACAGCCTTTCTTTGCCGAACAAGAGCATCCAATAACGCAGCAATTGTTCACTATATTCGACTCTTTATAAGGCTAACCGATGGAAGTTGGTCAGCACTGAAGAAACGCAAGTTTTCCACTGAACGCTGTACCGCGCTGTACAAATCTATCCCTCCAGCCAATTGATGCGTGTCACGCGACGTCATAATTCTGACGTCATTTCCGCACTTTTGGGTCGATATTAGCCGCGAACATTCCATCACACCTTTGCCACGAAACTATCTATAGACAGCAACTCGTTTCTATTCATGGTGAATTCTCTGGGCTTCTCCCAGTAACTTCGGGTGTGCCTCAGGGCAGCTTACTTGGCCCGTTGTTGTTTTCAGTTTACATTAACGATCTACCTGATTCAGTACGTCTCACTAAGCCTTTGCTTTTTGCTGATGACACCAAATGTCTTGGTACTGTGCGTGACAGGCTAATGAGTTCTCCTTCTGATCTGCAACTTGATTTAGATTCCCTCTCTTTGTGGAGTCTTACTAATCGTATTGCCTTTAATGGTGCCAAGTGTGTTATGTTGAGCTTTCCTCATGGTTCAGCTCCTCCTTCACATTTCATTAGTGGTGTGGAGATTCCATTAGTTAAATCTACTCGTGATCTGGGAGTTCTGATTTCTGACACACTTTCGTGGTCTGACCATATCCATCTTATTACTTCTAAGGCCTATAAAATGCTGGGTCTCATTCGTCGAAGTTTCAGTGATACTCTCTCCGTCTTCGGTTGTTACTAAAACCCGGGACGGGACGGGACTCAGGCGGGATGTCCCGTCCCGTCCCGCATACTAAAATGGGATAGACTAAGTTCACCCAACCTGAGGTGCGGATGTGTGACGTCACGGGCAGGAAGCACGTGACATGCCCGCGCATGTGTATTATAATAGAATATTACTATAAAGCCTAGTTCCAATGTCAAATTGGCAACAGGTCTCGGTGGTTCAATGGGTATGTGTTGTGCATAGCAGCATGGTGTGCTAGGGTTCAATCCCTGGTACATACTACTTTTTTTGGTTCTTTTTTTTTCACTAAAAAAACTGTTAGGCAGAGACTAGCGCTCTTACCGCGGGTCAGTAGCGCTGTTAGCCACGGGTTTGCGCTGTTAGCTCCGTAGGACGACCCTCCCGACGATCCTTAGTTAGTTAGGAAGACCCTCTCGACGATCCTTAGTTAGGAAGACCCTCCCGACGATCCTTAGTTAGGAAGACCCTCCCGACGATCCTTAGTTAGTTAGGAAGACCCTCTCGACGATCCTTAGTTAGGAAGACCCTCCCGACGATCCTTAGTTAGGAAGACCCTCCCGACGATCCTTAGTTAGTTAGGAAGACCCTCCTGGCTTTTCGCAGTTAGGCGAAGTGTTTTAAGGTCTTGGGTTTAGGATTTAGTTTTGTTTAGCACGTGAATACCATAGCAACGAGCGTGACGTAACACATCCGCACTTCAGATTGGGTGAACTTAGTCCATCCCATACTAAAATGCGGGACGCATAAGGGTGGGAGGGCGTGACTCGTACCTTTTAGCACGTGCTTGCTCATAGAATTGGTGGCGTACGAGTGGAGAGGGCGTGACTCGTACCTTATAGCACGTTCTTGCTCATAGCCTGTATATCTCTTGCAGCAGTCCAGAACAAATCGTATGCAAGATCAAGCAGTCAGCTTCATTGGATAATGCACCACTAACTCTAACAAAAGACCCGGAGGCTGAAGAGAACAATTATGGATGAACTGCGTGTACCTTCTCCTCCTATTGCCAGTGAACAGAAGTTTGAAAGAGTAAGTATTATCAAAATTAATTATAATAATCATACTATTAATTTTAATAGAAAACAGAGAGAGAGCTGAGCCCCCCCAGAGACTCAAAGAGAATAGGGAGAAAAGATACGCCAACAGCCGCACAAGGGGCATCATGAAGCGTTCTTTTTCTCAATCTGAAGAGCACGGCCGGGAGTAGAAGCAGCTCTCTGGACGGTGAGATTCTGGAGAGTAGAAATGACTGAGATGTCCAGAGCAGCAGGGCGACCGCGATCCCAGCTAGGGAGAAAGATATCAGCGGGGCGAGATTGGCGGTTTGGGATGAGATGAGGGAGCTCCCTTCTAGGCGCGAGGGCAGCTGTTTGGGCTGCTGAAAAAATTGCATCTCGAATGGAGTTGTGGCGATGGATTCTATCACTGTTTCCACTCGGCACCAAATTACTTGCCTGTGCTTCTTTGAATACCTTTTACAAAGGCGTAGACAACTTTTGATAACTGGGGAGGCTAAAAAGGCGCGCAAAGTGCGGGCTAAAAATTTTGCTAATTTATTATTCATGAGATGACATTTTATGACGTTTTCAACTTGTCGATCTTGCGTTGATTGAAGGACATAGAGTCAGTTGTAACATATTTCGAGTCACTGAATGATGTGGAACTGGTATTTTACTCTGAAGTCTTTAAAGTAGTAAATCTAATCTTGGTAATGCCCTCAACCAATGCTGTCAGCGAGAGAAGCTTTAGTGCACTGTGGAGATTAAAAACTTGGCTGCGTACAACTATGCTACAAGCTCGACTTAACTGGTGTATGTTACTTCATGTACACAAAAATAGAACAGACAATTTACCAATGACTACTATAGCTAATGAATTTGTATCTCGTAATGATAGTAGATTACGTTCATTTGGCTGTATGTAACTTAAATACATTATTGTTCACCAAAATCTGGGGGGGCTGAAGCCCCCCAGCCCCTACCTTGCCTACCCCCTTGTTTTAATGGGGGAGTGTGCGTCGGTTTCCGACACCAATGCCCATGGTACACAGTACCACACTCCCCCAAATACTCTCCACTGTAAGCCCCTGGCGACTCCCTCTGACTAATTGAATAACCTTAACTATTCTTTCCCTCCCTCAGCTATACTTCTATTTCAAAAAACATGATCACAGAAAAAAATCTAGGTGGGGCTACGGGTGACAGTGTTCATAAATTGAACAAATACATCGTCAGGTGAGTAACCAGTCTACTGGATTGGTGCGATCACTATGGAATGCGGTACTTAGGCAGACAGTGACAACGGAGGAGAGGCAGTTGAAACTAGTCTTGCGGATGTAGCGGCCAGTGTTCTCCCGGGAATTCGAATGTATCTAAGGTATGCGGACGAGCGCCACCTGCCCATCGTCTGTAAGTGAGTCTTCCAGACCGACGCGAGCTGCGGTTGAAGCTGCCCCTATCCGAAAACTGTGCCCTGTTATGCCAGTGCAGTCAAAACCCTGGTGCTCGAGTGCTTGCCGGAGATGGAGCAGGAGCTTGGGCTTCGACAAGGGAGAGCTGTCCTGGAACTTAAAAAGTGGACCTGGAGTCGATCCTCGCAAAACCATATAGCTGAGCAGGGCTGCCACCAGGCAGATTGACTGGCTGGTTTTTCCAAGGAAGATGATAACACTGGCACCGAATGGGAGCGACGAAGACGGACCATCACCATAGGTAGCCGTTTTGAAGGAAACATGATTAATGCTGGCACGCACCGTGCCACAAAATCCTGGTTCGTCCCGCATTTTAGTATGCGGGATGGGACGTAGCCTCGTCCCCAGGCCGAATTTTTCGCAACGCAGAAACGCAACGGAACGAAACGGCGAAAAATTAGGCCTGGTACACACTGCAAGGGTAATAGTGCGCTTGCGCGACAGTGCGCGTATGTAATAATATTATTCATAAGTTAATAAACGCTGAATACCATTAACAACCGCATGGTACAATAAATAAAACAGCTGAATCAACAGTGTGGCAGTCGTTATGGCTTCATCTGCTTTATGCAGAATCTGCAGAAGATCTGTAATTTCTTAACAGTGTGGCACTGTTTTCAAGATCAGGCGTTGCGGAAAGACTGAGCAGAGTGATCAACAGTCCAGTTGTGGCAATCAGTGGACACTCGGAGTATATCTGTAGACCATGCAACAGAAAGTTTCTTGCCGCTGAAGCATTCATAGTGCCAGCTAAATCCAGTAATGAGAAACAACAACTACCATCGATCACCAGCGGTCATCTATCAGCAGTCGTCACAGGTACCACCACTCCGAGGAAGAGGGCAAAAGACACTAGTCGAGCTGGTGCTTCTCCTCACACACAGGTGTGTAGACCAGCACCCAAGCGGCAGACAGTGGCAGGCTATGGAAGAAGGCTAAATTTTTGAATAGAGGATGATGGTATGGTTATTAAATTTTCTTGATGAGGAAAGGTGAACATGTCTTCAGAACTAGAAGTACAGTCATTGAGAGATGGCGACACTTCACCTTCTCTATCATCACTTCAGGAGTCTAATGGTAAAGAGATTCATAGTTTACAGTTGAAGTAGTCATGATTATGATTTCTACGTATACAGCAGCTCATGTCACAGGCAACATTTGCAACGAACAGTCAGTAACGGTAAAAAGCTCAACGATTATTAATAACAAACCGCATAATTATTGAAATTACAGATATCGGTTTACTCACCTAGTAAATATGCACGAGTTGAAGTTTCCTTGAGTTACAGTTTTCAAAAGCTCGGTAGGGCATTGGCTGGCGGAAACATCCACACTATCTGTAGAGCCATCTTCAACCATGCTATGCTCAGAGATGAGGTTTTGATGAGAGTTTGTTGATTGTTGATGCCGAATGTGCCTCCCTGTGTCGAAAGAAAGCCAAGCCTGTATCCCTGTTTAGGTCAATGACACTCGATGAAGCTGAAAATTTTGCGTGGAGCCAGGCAATGGATGAGCTCGACACAAAGGCGCACACACTGCTCAGTATTCTCAACACAGCTGTCACTCACTCCTCCAGGCGTAACAAAAACAAGACTGGTGATGCACAATAGCTTCAGGAGCAGTGTATAGTAATGAAAAACGACCCATAGTCACATCATTCTCACTAGCAATTTTGCCAAGCAGCTGTCTGTCCACATCTGTACCTCATACCTTCGTTTCCACTCAATATTCCTGCTGAAACACCTCGCTGAAAAAGGCCTGTTACCTGGTCGACCATCAACGACACTAGCGGTGAAATAACCAGCGCTCAGCTCCATAAGAAGTACGATTTAGCTTATAGTCGAAGAGAAACGGCACTGACTAGTTGGTAGCACAGAGACTTGCCGTATCCGGTGGGGAACCAAGCAAATACGTCCTGACCATGGTACAGATGGTAAACAGCTTCTTCCTGCTTCGGCTTTAGCGTGACACTCTCTCTTCCCAAGCAGGAGAGAGCATACGCGATACCAGTAGGAAACTCGATCGACTCCATTTTCTGATGATAGCACGGAAAGTGATTCGCTAAACGGACTAGTATAACGGATTAATATAGCGAGAATATCCAAGCAATTACGGATTCCCTAGATTCTGGGGAATGGTCTGAGCACGCGCACTATTACCCTTGCAGTGTGTACCAGGCCTAATTTTTCGCCGTTTCGTTCCGTTGCGTTTCTGCGTTGCGAAAAATTCGGCCTGGGGACGAGGCTAGATGGGACGGGACGTCCCGCCTGTGTCCCCTCCCGTCCCGTCTTTTAGTAACAACCGAGAAGAATTTATCTGCAGACAGGATAATCTGTGGAGTAAACATGTCTATTGTGGACCGTGGACACTGTTAATTATGTTTCTAGTCTTTGTTCACTACAATCATCATGTAGTCATTGATTATTGATTATTGATTATCATCATGTAGTCATTGATTATTGATTATTAAAGAAAATTAAAAAGATTTCTATTGAAATCAAAAGGATGTAGTGATGAAGAAATCTACTACTGGTCCACAATGTAAACCAACAAGGAACAACCATGGAATGGTAACACGATTGACTTGCTAACAGACCATAGATCCCTACATCAGTGGCTGCTGTGGCTGACTATAGCTAGTTCAGCTAGTTGCTGTTGACTGACACATGACGTGCATTGAATTGAATTCAGCTTGTGACAAGAATATTGATCTTATGTACAGCCACTGATGTAGGGATCTATGGTCTGTTAGCATTTCAATCGTGTTACCATTCCATGGTTGTTCCTTGTTGGTTTACATTGCGGACCAGTAGTAGATTTCTTCATCACTACATCCTTTTGATTTCGATAGAAATCTTTTTAATTTTCTTGTTTGTGTCCTTTTTTCTTTTTCAGTGAAGTGCAGTTCAAAATCATGCATGTACTGAGACGTCTTTGTTTCCACCATTAGTTTACTTTTACTGTTGTTCATGCCTTTTCTTTATAATTATTACAGCTAAAAATTGATTGTCCGATATCACAGAAGAGGAAAAAGGTCTACGACACTGTCATGATCAAGTTTGACGCTTACTTCAAAGAGCGCAGGAATGCCATATTTGACCGCACCAAATTCAATACTCGCTGCCAAAAACCAGGAGAATCAGCTGATCAGAGTGATCTGTACGCAGTGGCAGTTGACTGCAAAAGAACTAATAAGAGCGGACCGCATATAGTGGTCGGCGTCGCAAAGCTATCAGAACGACTTCAGATGGATGCAGCACTGAGTCATGAAAAGGCGAAGAAATCTATTCGACAGGCCGAACTTGTCCAACAGCAGAAGACGACAACTCGTCCAACAGATGCAGAAACGCCGTCCGTTGATGTTGTCAAAGGAAAGGGTCGACCACGAACCGTGGCGACGTAGAGGGCACTATGCAGCAGCGCTATGTTTTTCGCAGACCAACACTGTTAAAACGAAAGCGGTAATGTCACACCGAAGGTGGGAGAATTGCCTCACTTTTCCCACTTTCGGTGGGAAAAGTGAGGCAATTCTCCCACCTTTGGTGTGACATTACCACTTTCGTTTTATCAGTGAAGGGCAAGGTGGATGTCATCGATACGAAAGCTGGCCAAGATACTAGTGGAAAAGACGCCACTCCACCGCAGGAAGCTTAAGACGCAGACGGCAGTGATTCATCTGCCGGGTTACATACTGAACGTTGTCGACGGAAACAACCGGAGATGTTGGACAGCCCAGATTTCTGTCAACCCAGATTTCTGTCAACCAAGAACAATTAAATCGTCTTTAAACTTGACACGGGTGCAGAGGTATCGGCAATATCTGACAAAGTATGCAGAGAGATGCGACAGGTTCTGAAATCACCAAAGAAGATACTATATGGCCCTGGTCGAACACCTCTGACAGTTCTTGGCCATGCAGTTTAAAGCTGAGCTATCGTATAGTGACAAATCAACGATCCAACGTATCTTTCTCATTGAAGGATTAAGAAACAACTTGCTTGGACTACCGGTGATAACCGCTCTCAACCTAGCAGTACAAGTGATGAGCATCACAGAGAATACTACCCTTAACTCACAAAGCGAAGTGGTGCTGAAGTTCTCTTCACTCTTCCAGGGCTTAGGGAACATGGGAGATCCGTATGTTATAAAACTTGTTAGTGATGCTGTACATGTACCTCTAAAATGAGCAATGAGATGGATGATGCATCATAATTAGGTTATCCAATCCCTTGAAATGTTATAATTAGCTAGTACTTGTTTCAATGAATATCAATACATGATTTGCTATCAGCATTCAGACAATCTAGCTACTTATGCACAATAATTAGTCAGTATTCTGTTCTTCAGCTTCTTCCTCTTATTCAGTTGGATCGATCATCAACTCTATTGTTGTCATTCTTCTCCACAGTCACCTCCTGAGCAGCAGTAGCAGCATTTCCTCCAGTAACCCGGTACTCTTCAGGGAACAAGTCATCATTAGCATAGTACCCATCATCATCTCTTATAACTGCTTCATCAATGGCTTGTTTGTAGGCTTCACTTTCAGGGTCATTGACATACTCATGGTCTTTCTCTTCTCTGCACTCATGCTTTGTTGCTGTTGATTCTTCATAAGGGATCTCATCATAAATATGCTCCACCTCCTCAACTGGTGGTAAACTACCAATACCAGCTGATTTCAGATAACCTATGTTACTCTTCATCTCTATTTCGGTACCACTTTCAACAGAAACAGGAGGAACAAACCTGTTTGAGACAACTTATATAGACATGCATGATTGAATAGGGAATTCAACTTACACATATTCTGGTTGCTGTGCTTGCTCGATTTCATGTTTATATTTAGAGATTGATGACAAATAGCAGTATAAAATTGCAGAAAAGATCAAAAGTATTATCAATATCAGAGCCACTCCACCAGTAACTCCTCCAGCAATAGCAGCAGTATTGGAAATATACTCAAGCTGACCCACACTGCTGTTGATATTCTGTCCAAAGAAAACCTAAAATAATGATAGTACAGAGATTGATATGTGAAGATCATGTCCTCACTGTGACACTCTCTATTACTGGTGCATCTCTTTGAGGAGCATAGCAATTGATGACTGTATCTGCAATGGCCTCGACCACACACTGGTCCCTACCCACCATTACTGTGATCTCTTCTTTCTCTACATTAGCGATATGCTGTCCCTGAATGCACAAAACAGCAACTGTATAAACTCTAGATGCAGGCATACTCAACTTACTATAATACTAATAGTTAAATCATTCACACCCAAATCGACTCTTCTTGAACGTTTTTTGAGTTGCAATGCCTTGGGATCAGCAGCCAAAGATAGCCTTAAATTGCTGTCTAAATTGTCAGGTCCAGGTGCAGCATCCATTACAACAGTGTAGCTGTTCAATACAGACAGAGGAGGAGCTATACACACCAGAGTGGTGCCTGAGCTGCTTTGCTGACACATTACCTGAAAAAGAGAGAACTAGCTCACTATTATAGTATTACATACAGTACTAACAGTAGTGGACTGTAGACCATTGTTGAATTGTAGCATTGGCTGCTGTGAAACATTGAGATACTGTCCAGTGAATGTGAGTTTGATACCACCACTGCATGTGACAGGAAGATGAGTATAGAGGAGCATTGACACACATCATCACATTACTCACGATCTGATGGTTTTTCGAGGTGTTAGTCTCTTATAGACAGGGTTATTGAGATACTTGTAAATGACTGAGTTGTTCTGCACCATGGCATTGTTCACAGTCACTAGAACCACTCCAGACATGTCAGAAGTAGAAGTGCTCCAGCTGCACACAATTTCATTAGCAGAGATTGACCTGAGAATAATTAATACATCTCTGGATTTTGCTAGAGACTATTACTATTGCTCACATGATATTACAGGATGGTGTTCCCATGGTCTGCCTCCTCCTCCTCCCAGTATTGCCACTGGCCACCAGTGATACTGTAGTCCTCTCTGTGTTACCAATATTCAGGTCCTCTCCTCTCACTCTCACTATTGTCCCTCCAGCAGCTGGTCCGTATGATGGACTCACAGAGTATACTCTCGGCTGACCAAACCAGAACTGATCAATAGCTTCTTTATAACAAACATTAACCACCACATCAACACTCCCTGGCTGTGTTTGATTGCTACTACTAATGACACATGTGACTCTACTTCCTTTCAGGTAGTTGTCCTTAATGGGAGCACAGGAGAGACTGCCCACTGTGATACTGATGATATCACTAAATGATGTTCCCAGATCAGTACCAGTAATGGTCACTGTGGTCCCTCCCTCTGTGGGACCACTATCCAGAGAGATACTAGTGATTATTGGTGACAAACAGCCACAAGGTACAGTTGTCAAGTTGGTAGAGCATGTTGCTGTAATATGAACAAAACGGAACTGGAAAAATTATACTTATTGCTCCTTGCAACAGTGGCAAAAGCATGAAAAGTGATGCATTCACTATTTGAACACATTCGGCCCTCAGCATACATGAAGTAAAATAAAAGCCACAATTTGTAGTTAAAAGTACAATGCGCTATGAACTCACAGGTGCAAGAACAGGATGGTGTGGGATTGCATTGATCAGGAGCTACATATGGGCAGATTATATTGGGCCGGTCTTGCTCAGAAATTCTTTCTAGATAATCTAGCTGCAATAAGAAATAGACCAGTTGCATGTAAGCGCTAAAGAATGTAATTAGCGAATAATTGACGTGATGTAACGGGTGGATCCCCAGAGAGCTGTTCCCGCTCTGCTAAAGCCAGACCGTTTACTTCTATTATACGAACACAGTGCAACACCAGAACGTGTTTGCAAGCGCTGATAGCCTTTGTTTGCACAATCTGTAAGCGGTACGCGAAAATGCCAGGCCAAAGATGCACCGAGTGTGGTACTAGTAGGACGACCAACCCTGAAGAAACGTTCCTTCACATTCCAAGGCTGAAAGATAGACTAGCGTTGGGCTTTTTTAAAATAATATTTATGCAAATGCAAATTCAGCCCAGGCTATGATAGTGTCGATGTCATCCTGAAGGCAGTGTAGATCATGAGTAGAATTATTGGCTTGAAAAGCAGCATATCATCTGCAAAGAGGTTAACAGTGCAATTTACTGAAAGCAGAAACAATGGTGGTCCAAGGACTGATCCTTGAGGGACACAAGACAGAACGTGGATGTTTGATGAAGAAGCTCCATCACAAACAACATGCTGTCTACGTTCAGTGATATAGCTGCAAATCCATTGGATGATTTTAGAGTCAATGCCAATAAAAGCTTTCTCTGCATGAGGATGATGTGAAAGCCAGCACACGGGTTTGTTCAGATGGAGACGCTATCAAGCCACCAAACGTACTACTAGGGAAAATATTTGGTTCGCCTGTAAAGTATGGTCCAAGAGCTCTTCGTGCTAGAGCAAGCCGGGGAAGAAGAGAATACATGCTACTCATATAGTAGCCAATTTCATCACCTGGATACAATCTCGCGTTTTTTGTCGACGTAGGGAGAGTAATATCTCTGCAAAGAAGCCACCAGCGCAGAGCAGCAACAGTGTACTGTGTGCTGTTCAATTCGTATGGCTCAGCAAGTTTAGCTCCTGGGATGTCATCTGGAGTTAGTACTACTTCTAGCGAGCTACTAGCCTTAGCCATCGTCACTCGACCAGATCATCAAGCGTCCACTGTCGTTCATGTACACTATCACCATGCACTACGTGAACGATTGAACGTTAGCGATCTGTTCATGTTCGTGCAATGTGCGCTGCAGTTGGAGAATAGCGGCAAATTGAAAGTAGACATTTGGCAATTCTCCATTAACGGTAATACTATTAGGGAGGCACGGTAGTGCCTCCCTAATAGTATTACATAGGGAGGCACATAGGGAGGCACGGTAGGGAGCACATAGGGAGGCACATAGGGAGGCACGCATAGGGAGCACATAGGGAGGCACATACTACATAGGGAGGCACGGTAGTGCCTCCCTATGTAGGGATGACGAAAAAACAAAAATGGCGGCTACATACGATGTATTAGCGTTCAAACACTGATATTTCGCCTGGTGATGAATTTTTTACGTCCTAAGACACATAGATCTGCTCTCTGGCGTTGCTCCATCTTACAGTAACAAGGAGATTACTCGAAATTGTTACTAAAGTGACGAACCTGGAAACAGTGAAAATCGAGTGTCGTCATTCGTGAAATTCTCCTGGCAGGTGCCTTTTGAACTTTGTTTTTAGCAAAACGGTGATATAAATCCGAGATTTCTCGATCGTGATCCCATTGTCAGCTATTAAAGTGTTAGACGCCATTATTGTGATTGCGCAATACGCACGTGACCAAGAGGTGGCTAGCTCGCGTGACCAAGTCCAGCTACAGTCTTTTTCCAGGGGGGGGTACGACAAGCTAATTTAATATGACGTATTGCTGACATATGACACGCCCACTAACGAATGGAATGTATGCAGGATAGTTTAAACAGTTTGCCATCGCGCTATAGTACATGATATCGAGCTCAGGTGTGCATTGTTTACACTCCAGATCAAGGCAAGTAATATTCCAGAACAATCTACTGAAAATAGCTGAAACAAGTTTCTACTGTTACAGTGATTGGACAACATTTGTGCGTATTGCAGCCAGAGTTTGTGCCCCACAGTCGCAATTTCTTTACATTATTAACTGAATGATGCTCAAGAATGATAGCGATGCTGTTTTGATCACGTTGGTGCTTTCTTGGGTGAATAGTTTTGCCAACCAATTCTCCATCTTCATCTCTCTATACTGCAAAAACTAAAAGAGGTAAGGGTGGGGTAAGGTAGCTTAAACGAAAGCTCTTGGGTAGTAGTATCCATTCCGCAACACACTTACCGTTGAAATTGTCCTCTAAAGACGAAGCTGACCAGGAAAGTCGCAATGTATTTTGATTTACCCTACGAGCAGTAACGTCAGCATTACGTCAGAATAAATTAGCTTGTTGTACCCCCCTGGTCTTTTTCAGTTCACTTTGAACACGAGATTATTGCTCATTGCGTTCACCGCGCCGGGGTTGTACCGTACCGCCCTGTTACATGCCCATTTACAAGCAAGCTGAAATGGTTGCCTTAAAAAAGCACTCGTAGAATCGCGCTTTTTGGTTTGGCTGAACAAAGCGCTGCATATCCGGTAAGAGCAAAGACTGCACTTCGTCTTGAGCAAAAACGGTGGCTATACGCGCTACCATGGTGCGTTACGAAGTGCACGAAGTAACGAGCAGCTTAGTCGACTAAGAAATCGAAAATCTCGTTGTGGGCACTCTGTAGCATGACTAGACTCGGCATGCAGCTAGACAGCTTAGTTATCTAGGGACAGACGGATAATTTTTTCGATATTAGCTTTAGTTGTCGAGTTATGTTCACGCATACACTCGAAAAGCTTGTCAAAGCAAATTTTCGAGTGTATGCGTGAACATAACTCGGCAACTAAAGCTGATATCGAAAAAATTATCCGTCTGTCCCTAGATAACTAAGCTGTCTAGCTGCATGCCAAGTCTAGTCGTGCTACAGAGTGCCCACAACGAGATTTTCGATTTCTTAGTCGACTAAGCTGCTCGGTTACTTCGTGCACTTCGTAACGCACTATGGTAGCGCGTATAGCCACCGTTTTTGCTCAAGACGAAGTGCAGTCTTTGCTCTTACCGGATATGTAGCGCTTTGTTCAGCCAAACCAACAAGCGCGATTCTACGAGTGTTTTTTCAGGCAACCATTTCAGTTAGCCTCGTCCCCAGGCCCCGCCTCCCAAAGCTGAGGAGAGGGCCTGGTACACACTGTGTGCGCATGCGTCTATTATTCATGGGAATTTAATTGCGATGACGTCGTTAGATTGTAATTATTTATGTGACGTATATAATAATTTTGCCTACGGGGGATATTATTGCAGCTTTCACTCCCTTTTGCCGTAAGCCATCCACCTGGTCAACCATAAGAGACACCAACTGAGAGACAACTACTACTAGGCTATCAGTACGACTGTACTTGTGGTTGAAAACGAATGGTAAAACTTGACAGCACAATATGTCCACACGAAAACATCACAGCCTTCATATACATGGCTAACTGTTCTGACTTTGGTTTCAAATGTGAACATCCGATGCACTGGAGTGCATACAACATAGTAGCCTCGAAATCTGCTCTACTAACTTCCGCCATGATCTGTGACGTAAAGTGTAGCAATAATGAACGGAAAATATCCGGTGATTTCTGGAATTCCGTGAATTCCGGCGCATGCGCTCACAGTCTGTACCAGGCCCTCTCCTCAGCTTTGGGAGGCGGGGCCTGGGGACGAGGCTACCATTTCAGTTTGCTTGTAAGTGGGCGTGGTAACTAGGCGGTACGGTACAACCGCGGCGCGGCGTACGCAATGGGAATGACTCAATTCACCCGGTTTGAAGCCGTTGCCATGGCAATCACGTGACAACTATGGACGAATACTGACAACTAAACCCAAAACCCTAAAAACCTTCTCCTAACTGCGCAAAGTCGGGAGGGGCGTCCTAAACGGCAGGGATGGAGTCAAGTACATTGGTACTTGTACTTAAATACTTTAAGTACAGGCTGAAATGTACTTGACCCAGTATTTAAGTCCAACTTTAGCAAACATGCAATAGTGTACTTGAAATTGTATTTAAGTCCTTCAGATTACTTTCTAAGTACTTTGTATTTCTATGATTTAGCATTCAAGTCAACATTTAATGCTTTCTGTTGTGTGATTTGTTCAAATTTGACATTTTTTATGCTCTAGGATTACCCATAATTGTACTTATCTTTGTACTTAAGTACAGCCAAAATACCTTGGCTAGTACTTAAGTACTTGTTTGGAATTACCATGTTAAGTACAATAGTATTTAAATACCTTCTTAAAGTACTTGTACTTTACATAAATCCAACAAAAAGTACTTGACTCCATCCCTGCTAAACGGGCCTTCGGCCCTTGGTAAGCATAAGGATCGTCGGGAGGGGCGTCCTAAACCGGGCCTTCGGCCCTTGGTAAGCCTAAGGATCGTCGGGAGGTCGTTCTAAACAGGGCCTTCGGCCCTAGCTAGCTAAGGGTCGTTCTAAATTAAGGATCGTCGAGAGGGTTACTACTAGCTAGAAAAAATTTAATTTTGTGGTAAAAAAACAACAACTAAAACAAATACATGTACACACTGTGAGAATCGAACCGTTGAATGTCTGCATTACAAACCACCGCACTACACCTCTGAGCCACTGGAACCTGCTGACCAACCGACGCTACAAACAAGGATTTATAGTGATTCAGTACGCACGCGCATGTAGATAAAATAAGCCCCCAAAGGGGGCTTGCGCACGTGACGTACCCATGACGTAGTCGTTTCAAACCAAGTGAAATGAGTCATAACCGTACGCAATGAGCAATAATCTCGCGTTCAAAGTGAACTGAAAAAACACTGTAGAGTATCTCTGCGCCGTATGGACCACGGAGAACACATAGCCGGTATTTGTCTCGAGTCTTCGAAGAACGGTAAGCTCGTGTAGGATCACCATTCTGCGCTTGCCAGATAATTACCACCGTATTGGTCTACAAACAAGAGTGGGCGGGGCTCGTATGCACTGCATGCATTCATAGATATTACAAGAAAATAAAAAAGATTTCTATCGAAATCAAAAGGATGTAGGGTTGTGAAATCTACCACTGGTCCACAATGTAATCTAACAAGAAACAAGCATGGAATGGTAACACGCGTACGATTGACTTGCTAACAGACCATAGATCCCTCATCAGTGGCTGCTGTGGTTGGCTATAGCTAGTTCAGCTAATTGCTGTTGACTGACACCTAACGTGCATTCAGCTTGTGACAAATTGATCTTTTGTACAGCCACTGATGTAGGGATCTATGGTCTGTTAGCAAGTCAATCGTACGCGTGTTACCATTCCATGCTTGTTTCTTGTTAGATTACATTGTGGACCAGTGGTAGATTTCACAACCCTACATCCTTTTGATTTCGATAGAAATCTTTTTTATTTTCTTGTTCGTGTCCTTTTTCTTTTTCAGTAAAGTGCAGTTCAATATCATGCACGTACTGAGCCGCCTTTGTCATGGTTTCCACCATAGGTTTAGTTTTCCAGTTGTGCTGATGGCTTTTCTTTATTATTAACAATTTTTAACTTGTAATTGTTATGGTGTACATATCAGCTCGCCTACGCATGCATGCATCATGGCGGCAGTGCATACAAGCCCCGCCCACACTTGTTTGTGGGCGGGGCTTACGCCGGTTATATTACGCCGGTTGTTACGCCGGTTATATTTATCTGCCAAGCGCAGAATGGTGATCCTACACGAGCTTGCCGTCATTCGAAGACTCCAGACAAATATGTGTTCTCCGTGATCCATACGACGGGGCGATACTGAAGCTAGTGCTTGGTCACGTGCGCTAGCCACTGCTTGGTCACGTGCGTATTACGCAATCACAATAATGGCGTCTAACACTTAGCTGACAATGGATCACGATCGAGAACTCGCGGAATTTATATCGCCGTTTCGCTAAAAATAATGTTCAAAAGGCACCTGCCAGGAGAATTTCACGACTGTTCGTGGGTGTTTTGGTCTCGGCAGTGCTCGCGTAAAGGCGCTAGGCGCGCTGAAGAAAGAAGAAAGAAGAAGAAGATGACGAAAGTCGATTTTCACCATTTCCGGGTTCGTCCGTTTAGAAACAATTTTGAGCAATCTCTTTGCTACGGTAAGATGGGGCAACGCCAGATAGCAGATCTAAGTGTCTTTGGACGTATAAAATTCATCACCAGCAGAAATATCAGCGTTTGAACGCTAATACATGTATGTAGCCGCCATCTTGTTTTTCCGTTCAACCCTACATAGGGAGGCACTACCGTGCCTCCCTAACACTACCGTGCCTCCCTAATATTGCCTACAGACTGGGATTGGACACTAGCTCACGTGAGCGCATAGTAACAATACATTTTAGGTGCGTACACTCCGCGTTGCGTTTGACAGCTACGCGTCTAAATGCAGCTAATACATCAGTGAGCTAAACTTTTGTGTACCTCTACTGCTAATGTGAGTTACGGTTAGTCTATTGTAATAATTTAGTATTGTTGCTTGCCGTTATCAATGTGGCTTAGACATACTTTTTGCAGTTTTAGCGCCATTCGCGATGAGCAGTGTAGTCAAAATGTCACTTTCTAGTGCGTATTTTGTGTACCTCTGGAGCTTTATGCTAAATGTCTGGAACGCTCTATTATTATTAACAGCAAAGTTAAATGATTAAAATTTGGTTTAGGCTAGTTAGATAGCTGTTAAATTCTACACCAACTATAGACAGCACAGCAATAGTACTCGGTGTATTTCACATAATATAATTATTATTGCAGAATGGGTAGAAAGTTCAAGTTGGGTCGTCATGTGAAAAATAAAGAAAGAAAAGCTGTTCCTCCACTGTTGTTTGCTTTGTAATGCATTACCTCTGTGTCTATACACATCGAACCCAGTTACCTCAATGAAGCTATTGTCAGCCCGTTTGTTGAAGTCAAACTCACTGCCTAGTGGTATGTGCATAGTAATAGTTAAAATTCATTGTTAACAAATTATTAGGATGGATTGATGCATCTCATGAAGATGATGCTGAATTGCTTCTTTGTAAGCATAGTCGAGACCATGATGATGTTAGAGTGACATTAGCCTTGACTATTAAACCAGATCTAACCTGGAAAGCTTACTCACATGGTCGAGAGGTGTGACGCTAAATAATAATAATTATTTTTATTAAATTAACAATAATATTTATAGCTACCAATTGATGCTGATGTTATCAAAGAAGTACCCGTTCTACTCAACACTGTCACAGCAGTAGTCGAGCTGATTCAGAAACTCAACAGTGGAAAAGCCTGTCTTGGTAATGATGACTTAAAGTTTGAAGACCTTGCCAAGCATCGTAAAGGGCAATTCAGCTCTGCTTCAGGTTTTAAACTTCATTTTAAAAATAATGTATAGCAATAATTAAATTTTGCAGGAGATATTGTAGCTACTCAAGAGTCATCTCTTGGTTTTACTACAATAAGGCATTCTCAGTGTCAACTAATGCTATCTGCTTCTAATGCCAGTGTCCGTTGTGAAGCATGCAAATCATATCGCAAGTCGCTTCGCTCTATGCACAGTCGCTCAATCAAAAGCAATGACAAGGAAAATTCTGATCTCAGCATCCATGCTAATCATAGATTCATGAAATCTTCTGTGAAGATCAAGCTCCTCTCTCAGCTGCATCGCAAGGTACGTATTTCCAACAAGCGAAAGTGTTTGCAAGAGAAGCTTGAAGCTGCTACTCGCATTCATGGAGTGGAGCTTGATGAAGAGCTACACCGTGATATGCAAGATATCATGAGATCTCACGCTCACTCTGTCAGTCAATTGAAAGCCGACTCATTTCCCAAAATCTTTTGGCAACAGCAAATGAAGGCAGCGTCACTTAAAGACCAGAGAGGCATGAGGTGGCATCCTTTGATGATCAAGTGGTGCCTGTATCTCAGGCACTGCTCAAGTGGTTGCTACGAGACACACAGGCAGTCTCATGTGCTTACACTACCTTCACAACGCACTCTACGCGATTACACGTATGCTGTGCAAGCATGCATTGGCTACTCCAGTGAAGGTGTTAAACAGCTTTTTAAAGCTGCATGTGCCGAAACGTGTGAAGATTTCAAGAAAAACGTCCTTCTCACAATGGATGAGATGTATACATAAAGGAAGACCTGGTGTTTGACAAACACACGGGAGAGTTGATTGGCTTCACTGATCTGGGAGATATAAACAACCACATGCGTCGCTTTGAACAAAATAACGAAGGACAATCTGATTTTCTTCCCGTTGGTGATATTGCAAAGTCCATGTTGGTCATTATGGTGAGAGGGTTGTTCTCAAATTTGAACTACCCATATGCCCAGTTTCCCTGTGCTGATCCAACAGGAGATACACTGATAGCTCCTTTGTGGGAGGCTGTTATGAGATTAGAGGCGTGAGTTGTATCATTAAATTAAGATTATAAAATTAACAATAATTATTATTATTGATTTTATTTCAGAATGAGCTTGAAAGTCCGTGGTGTAACATGCGATGGTCTCTCAGCAAATCGTCGATTTTTCAAGCTGCATGACATGAGCAGCAATATTGTATATAAAGTGAGAAACAAGTACGCTCCTGAAGGACATCGAGATATCTTTTTCTTCTCTGACCCACCTCACTTGATCAAGACAACAAGAAATGCATGGGCCAGTACAAAGCGTCATCTATGGGTATGTATTTTATATACTTCAGTGTGTATGAATTATAAGATTTTAGTGCAATGGAAAAGAGATTCATTGGAATCATTTGAAGAGTTTGTATAAGAAAAACAGTGGTGCTGAAAGAGAGGCAGTAGGGTTGAGTCTCGTACCAAAGTTAAAGTATGAACATGTGCACCTGACATCATTCTCAAAGATGCGTGTCGATTTAGCAGCTCAGGTATTTACTTTGATGTATGCATGTTGTGACAAAAATAATATTCTGACTTTACTATAGGTTCTCAGTCAATCGGTTGCAAAGGCACTTAAACTTACTGGTGGTCCGGAGTGCAAAGAAACATGCCGCTTTGTTGATATGTTCGACAAGTTCTTTGACTGTCTTAATGTCAGTAATTTTACTGATGGCCACCACAAGAGGAAGACATTCAAGCTACCGTATGTATCCGGGAAGGATTTCAGACTGAAGGTAGGTGGTAAAAATTATTTTTTAACACCAAAATTAATTATTTTCAATTTTAGTGGCTAACTGACGTATTCATAGTATATCTGGATGAGTGGGAGGAAAGTGTAAATGCCTGTGAAGAGTTTGAATACAGCAAAAGAGAAAAGGCTAAAATGTTACTGAGCAAAGAGACACTACTTGGTATTCGAATGACAGGTAAAACATAATTATACGCAAAGATCTAATTATTGTCTCAATTTTTCACTGACATTATTAGTGAAATCATTTGTTGAGCTTGTGCCAGTTCTTTTTTCAATCTCGGGGGTCAAGTGCTTCTTAAGCGAGAGAATATGCCAGGATCCATTGGAGAAATTTTTTGGATGCCAGAGACAGCGAGGAGGACGGCATGAAAACCCTAATGTCAAGCGATTCATCCAGAACACCCAGGCACTAACAGTAGCAGACTCGTTTTGTAGAGATTTTGTAAAGGGGAACTGTCGTGGAAGAAAGAGACCACGTGATGACGAAGCTGAGGAGCATAAACTTCAGCGTAGAAAGAGAAATAAGTAAGTCAATTTTAGTTGACTATTTTTAATTTTCTGCTTATTGTTCCTAAGGACCTGCACTACTTCATCAAGCAAGAACAATTAATCAACCAAAGACTATTGAACTTTTAACATGATTCTATAACAATCGCCTATTACAAGTATGTCTAGTCCTCAGAGCATAGTTTTGTCCTTAAGACCCTTTGATCTTTGAAGGTTTTTCTTTAGGTGCTGCTTGTACAGTTCCATGTATGCTCCAGCAAAGGAAAACCCACGGACTGTTACCCATTGTCCAACTAGCATCTTCAAAAGTGCTTGTTCTGTCTCAGATTCTAGGTCAAGTTTGAGTAGAGATAGGTAGAACTGCACGTCTTCACTTTTGAGCACAATATCAACGATCTTATCTCTATTCCCCTTGTCCATTTCTCTAGCTTTGGATACAGTCAATTCTTGTCGCAAGCTCTCTTCTATGGCTATAAACAAATCATAGGTCAGATCATTTACATGACATAGTCCTCCACGATCTATGATGAGAATCCACTCTTGTGAGCGCATGGAGTCATCTGCTGCTGGCACATCATCGCAATCATCATTGTTGCTACAAATGTTGTCAATCGCAGCAATTAGTGTCTTGTTTAACTCTTTGCTTGCCTTCTTGCTGAGCTTTGTCTTTACTGAGCGACAGACATAGCCAGCTGTATAACGAATAGCATTGGCCTCTTCGTACAAAAACTTACTGACAGTTCCTTGATGATGGAGCTCAGGAAGTGCAAATTCCTCTTTCAGCAAACTGTTGAACATCTTGTCCGTTACATACTGCCAAAACAGTGGGGTAGCATCGCATCCAATTGCTTCTAGTAGCCTTTTCCAGGTATCATTGTACGATTCAGACGTTGTCAGCTTGAAGTATGCTGTCCACGTTCTTTCTCTTGAGGCCTGGAGATTCTTTCCACTGTAAATACATGTCCTCAGAACCTTTGCTGTTTCTAGTGAAAATGTTGCAAAAGCTTCCTTGTTTTCTTCTGCCCATTTTAAAAAGCACTCGGCTGCCTTCAGTGTATTCGCTGCAGGAACTGTAGGCAGCTTAAAAAGATTGACTTTCGTGACAAGTACGACGGCCTTTTGCAAAAACTGCTGCGAGCCTGAAAAATTATTACAGAGATTAATTTTCAGAGCACAATATTTTAATGTTTTTACCTTTTTGTGTAATACTAGTACTACTGCTACTAGAAGCGCTTGCAGCAGCAGCATCAGCCATGTTGTACCGCGCTCGTCACAAGACAAACCACGCCCACACAAATTCACTTCCGGCGCAACGCGGTGTGTACACGGATATGCCCAGTGTCCAATCCCAGTCCGTAGGCAATATAATATCTATGATGCATTCATGCGTAGGCGAGCTGATATGTACAGCATAAAAAGTTTTAGCTACAAGTTTAAAATTGTTATTAATAAAGAAAAGGCATCAACTACAGGGAAACTAAACTAATGGTGGAAACAAAGACGGCTCATTACATGCATGATATTGAACTGCACTTAGCTGAAAAATAAAAAAGGACACAAACAAGAAATTAAAAAGATTTCTATCGAAATCAAAAGGATGTAGTGATGAAGAAATATCCACAATGTAAACCAACAAGGAACAGGAACAAACATGGAATGGTGACACGTTTGACTTGCTAACAGACCATAGATCCCTACATCAGTGGCTGTACATAAGATCAATTATGTCACATGCTGAATTCAATTCAATGCACGTCAGGTGTCGGTCAACAGCAACTTGCTGAACTAGCTATAGTCATGCCACAGCAGCCACTGATGTAGGGATCTATGGTCTGTTAGCAAGTCAAACGTGTTACCATTCCATGTTTTTTCCTGTTCTTTGTTGGTTTACATTGTGAACCAGTGGTATATTTCTTCATCACTACATCCTTTTGATTTCGATAGAAATCTTTTTAATTTCTATTTCTCTGGCAACCAAGGGATCCAAACATGACATCACGTTTAAGGTAGTACGGACGCGAAAATTCATCTCTTCAATTTTTATTAATTATTTTATACCATGTGTTAATTCAAGACTGGTAAGTATTAGGGAGGCACGGTAGTGCCTCCCTATGTAGGGATGAACGAGAAAACAAGATGGCGGCTACATACAATGTATTAGCGTTCAAACGCTGATAGTACGCCTGGTGATGAATTTTATACGTCCAAAGACACTTAGATCTGCTCGCTGGCGTTGCCCCATCTTACAGTATCAAGGAGATTGCTTGAAATTGTCACTAAAGTGACGAACCTGGAAACGGTGAAAATCGAGTTTTGTCATCTTCGTCTTCTTCTTCTTCTTCTTTCTTCTTCCACTCGCCTGGCGCCTTTATGCGACCAGTGCCGAGACCAAAACATGCACGAACAGTCGTGAAATTCTCCTGGCATGTGCCTTTTGAGCTTTGTTTTTAGCGTAACGGCGATTTAAGTTCCGCGATCTCTCGATCGTGATCCATTGTCAGCTTAGTGTTAGACGCCATTATTGTGATTGCGCAATACGCACGTGACCAAGCAATATAGGTAGCGCACGTGACCAAGCAGCTATCGCTGCGCCGTGTGCATGGATCACTATCACGGAGAACACACACCCGGCATTTGTCTGAGTCTTCGAAGAACGGTAAGCTCGTGTAGGATCGCCATTCTGCACTTGCCAGATAATTATAACCGCCGTGTAGGTCTACAAACAGTGTGGGCGGGGCTCGTATGCACTGCATGCATGCGTTGGCGAATAGGCAGACCTGATACGTACAGCTTAACAATTTTAGCTACAAGTTTAAGAAAAGCCATCAACAACAGGAATACTAAGCTAATGGTGGAAACAAAGACTTCTCCGTACATGCATGATATTGAACTGCACTTCACTAAAAAGAAAAAAGGACACAAACAAAAAATTAAAAAGATTTCTATCGAAATCAAAAGGATGTAGTGATGAAGAAATCTACCACTGGTTCACAATGTAAACCAACAAGGAACAAGCATAGAATGGTAACACGATTGACTTGCTAACAGACCATAGATCCCTACATCAGTGGCTGTACATAAGATCAATATTTTGTCACAAGATGAATTCTATTCAAAGTGTCAGTCAACAGTAAATAGCTTAACTAGCTATAGTCTGGCCACAGCAGCCACTGATGTAGGGATCTATGGTCTGTTAGCAAGTCAATCGTGTTACCATTCTATGCTTGTTCCTTGTTGGTTTACATTGTGAACCAGTGGTAGATTTCTTCATCACTACATCCTTTTGATTTCGATAGAAATCTTTTTAATTTCTTGTAATTCCAGAGTTACATGTACAGTAAAGAATACTGGTTGGTGTTTGAGATATACTGCACAAATCGTTGCTAAGGACGTCACTTATAATGATATTATTATCAAAATAATTATATTCTCGCAATAATGCCACGCGGTAGACGTGGCATATTTAGGGTGGGCGAAAAACAAGATGGCGGCTACACATAGGCTAAACGCAATAATTCACGTATATCTTGGCTGTTGATGTCATCAGGGGTATTTTAACTACCTATGGGCTATCCTAAGAGGTAAGCGCTTACAATGAGTCCACTAATAAAGACTATAAGGCCAGTTGCTATGGGCATGACAAGATGGCGTCTCGCCTGGAGGCACTAAGTACGGCACTGCCATATCTTCGCCATACGGGCGTTTCAAGCTAATCTAACGTTCTGAAGCTCTTTGCACGATTTGTGCGATTATAAAGAGACCTTCAGGAGCAAAAGAAACCAGGTCTAAGGTGGTAAACCAGAGTTCACGTGGTCCGACCCGTTTGTTCATCTTATTTCTTCTTCTTCCTCAGAGAGCCTAGCGCCGTGGCTAGTGAGCTATTCAAGACAAAACCTACACAGAAACTACACTAGTCATTGTGAGCAGTGCACCTGATATCTATTTAAGCCTAAAACACTAACATAAGCGAGTATTTCCAGGAAAACAGCGATTTTTGGTCCGTAACAGACTCCACTCCATCATTCTGTTTGAGCTCCGTTACTAGGTTACGCCTACTCGCGCACGCCGTGTATTTAATTATTCTAATACAAGCGCACCTTAGTACAAATTGTTTGGAACTTGGGTTGGAACGCGAGTGCTGCTGCCACTAGCAGTGTTCACAGCAGACAACGAGCAAATCTTCGCTGTTACACTGGATTTGTCAGTTCGGGCTAGTTGTAAGATAGCTTAGTTAATGTTGCATGGTACGTGTTGCATGCAGTGCAGAGTCGATCAAGTATATACAGTCAGCTGAACATAGTTCTCTTTATACACTGTATTAGCATAAGTACCAAATAAGTCATTAATAAAAAAAGAAAAGAAACAAGTAATAACAACATTTTAACCAAAATGGAAGAGATTTAGGGTTGGTACATTTATTGAAAAAGTATGGAAACAAGATTTTGAAATGAAAAGGATTGTAACAATAGCAGTGTAATGCTACGTCCCTAAATTAACTGCTTTCGATAGTTGTGGTTAATTTAATAGGGAGGTACATGTACCATTACACTGCTATTGTTACAATCCTTTTCGTTTCAAAATCTTGTTTCCATACTTTTTCAATAAATGTACCAACCCTAAATCTCTTCCATTTTGGTTAAAATGTTTTTATTACTTGTAATAATTGGATTCACAAGCGCTATTTTGCATTCTTGCTGGCTAAACGGATGCTAGGCAAAGTAGTTGCTGTTACAAGTGCAACTATAAGCCAAATCACAGGCTACACCACGCTTCCATAATTTATTTGGAACAGTATTAGCTGAGTGTTTATTTGTGCCATTACAGGGGGTTGCAGGTTGCTTGAAAAAATAATTTCGTGCTAGCACATGTGCATAGCGTGTTTCTGTATTGTAATTGTACAGAAAACGTAGTGTGCGGATGCGCTAGCAGGAAAATTCAAGCAACCTGCAAACCTCTGTAAATAGAGTCTCGAGTAAAATGTGCGCGTGGAAACTGACTGCTTAGAGAAAGAACCGACCTACAAGAAACCACCAAATTTTAGCTTGCTGTAACTCAGCGATGGAGTTTCAACAGTACTCAATAGTTACTGCATGGATTCTTCATCGATTTTGCATTATTTTCGCCAGAAGCTGCGACAAGCTCTTTAGTCTAAGAAACTAGCTGATCCGTTGAAAAAATGTTTACCAAGCTTCTCTTCAACAAAAGTCAAAGGGTTGTGATTTATCTTAGAGAGGCGGCTTCTGGTGAGAAGTTAGCAATTTAGCTTATCCTAAGTTTTCTGTTCAGTTTACTAGCATACAGTATTTCTGGCAATAGCTAGGCAGGAAATAGTCAGTGTCTTTAAATTGTTGCTGTTTTTTGTATTAATCGGCACTACTTCTTGCTCTTTAATGACATACTATATACTTTAAACAACCACATTTGCAAATCTGTTGTGTACAGATAGTTCACTTTCTGAGATACACCAAACACAAAAAAAATCTTCAAAATTTACACTTTCGCTTCTGTACTACCTTAATTATTAAAATACCATTGCTTACATGCCTATTATTCATTTCGTCACTAAAGTCTTACTGTTATTCCTCCGTAGCAGAATTCAATATACTTTGAATTGTTCAAGATACTGTCCTGAAAGTCTCTAATGGTATCTGGTGTCCATGTGATACTGTTGAATGTTGCAGCAATTGAATCAGCTTGCGCTGTATAGAATGCCACTAAAGTGGAATCCACTCTGCTCCTATCACCACTACACAGGAGAAAGAAACCGTCATCAAAAAACTGACAACATGTTCATGTAAAGCACTTCATAGAAACTGAATCTATTCAGCTAGGTCAGCTAGGTCAGCTAGGTTCTCATGTTTGATGGTCACACAATACCTTAGTCTAGTCAAATTGTTGGGAGATTTAGCAATCCCTACCCACTAGATGGCCATACTTTTATCATAACGTTAATTATGCTGTTTTCAGCATGGTTTGGTTATTTGTCTATGAACTAGCCTCGTACCCAGGCGCTAGGGGACAAGAAATAAGCGCCTGGTATCTACTGCTTGCGCATGCGCTAAATATCCGTTTATTTTACTGTAAAATATTCCGATTGCGTCATGAAAACATGGTAGCAGTTATTCAGGCCACACCTTAAGTTATTAGGCCGATAAACAACTGGCTAAGAAGCGACTTGATCGTCAGCTCTAGCTCTGAATTCGACGAATAACTTTGTGATGAGCCTGCATACGCGATAGTGCTTAATCGCGTGATATTTCACGCTGCTATTGTCGATCGATGTTGCTCGTTTCCGCTACCAGGAGCACCCAATTGTTAAACTGTACTTCTGCTATTGTGCTAGAGCTTCAAGAAAAGACGATACAATACAGTCATCAGAGTAGATTGCAAACAGGAGAGCTTCACGAACTGCTAAGAAAATTGATGAATATTCATCACGTACTACAAACGTGTAGAGTAAGCCACCAATATTCGGCCACCATCTCTTATCGGCCACTCGTTCGTACACTTACAAATACGCTACACAGATCAAACTTGACCGACGTATAGACACACACTTCCTCTGCCTGCATTGCAAATATGCAGCTCATAACTGCTTCTTTGTCTACTGTAGAGACGAAGAAAGTGGGTAGCCGAAAACATTGATGTTCGGCAAAAGCAATCTATTATCCGGCACCAGTCCTAGTGACTGATAGACGAATAGGGCTGGATTGCAAGTCAGTACTGCAAACACCTTTATCCATCAGCATTACAACGAGCTACAATTGAAAAGCTCTCGTCTTGCCGTCCGGGTAATTTTCTTTTCCAAAGACCCCGGGGTCGAGCAATCTATGTTCGGCAACTCATGATATTGTTTCAGTGCGATTTATGCTCAAAGAAAACACGATTGCGATACAGAAACACGTCGGCTGAGTAGAGCCATCTCATGTCCATCACAATCACCAAAATTCAGTAACCCTGCGTTCGTCTCTTGATCGCACAAGCTGCAAACTGCCAAAATAGTGGGTGTGGCTTCTAAGGAGTAACCCAGTGCTTGTAAAACAAAAAATAAACCGAGCATTCCAGAAGTTAAATTTGATTCTAAGCCTCTTTGTCGGCACTCGCAAAGTAGTTTAGCGCTGATCAATGACTGCACTCGTGATGGATATGGACAGTGCTTGCTGATTTGAGGACTTCTCTATAAAATTACTATCCATCACTAATGCAGTCACTGATCAGCGCTAAACTACTTTGCGAGTGCAGACAAAGAGGCGTAGAATCAAATTTAACTTCTGGAATGCTCGGTTTATTTTTTGTTTTACAAGCACTGGGTTACTCCTTGGAAGCCACGCCCACTATTTTGGCAGTTTGCAGCTTGTGCGATCAAGAGACGAACGCAGGGTTACTGAATTTTGGTGATTGTGATGGACATGAGATGGCTCTACTCAGCCGACGTGTTTCTGTATCGCAATAGTGTTTTCTTGTACTGTATTATCTATGAGTTGCCGAACATAGATTGCTCGACCCCGGGGTCTTTGGAAAAATAATTACCCGGACGGCAAGACGAGAGCTTTTCAATTGTAGCTCGTTGTAATGCTGATGGATAAAGGTGTTTGCACTACTGACTTGCAATCCCGCCCTATTCGTCTATCAGTCACTAGGACTGGTGCCGGATAATAGATTGCTTTTGCCGAACATCAATGTTTTCGGCTACCCACTTTCTTCGTCTCTACAGTGTGTGTCTATACGTCGGTCAAGTTTGATCTGAGTAGCGTATTTGCAAGTGTACGAACGAGTGGCCGATAATAGATGACGCCCTATTGCGGTTGGAGAAGTGATTCGCCCTATTGCGGTTGGAGAAGTGATTCGCCGCCTAACTAGTCGCCTTTGTTGCGCTGCCATCCATAGTTTTCTCCCTGATACTTTTCTTCCATACAACCAAGTTGGTGTTGGCGTTCGCGGAGGTTTAGAAGCTGCTGTTCATTCCATTCGGCAATGCCTCAGCTCTCTTGGGGATGATCCCAATCTATGCTGCATTAAACTTGACTTCAAAAATGCCTTCAATGAATGTAGTCGATCTTCCTTTTTACACCGCTTGCAGCTCGAGTTTCCTGAGCTTTTACCCTATGTTCATTGGTGTTACGGCTGTTCTGGTGAACTTCGTTTTGGTAGTCATTCTATTTCCTCTACATCTGGTGTTCAGCAGGGTGATCCTCTCCTTTCCTCATTGGTGATTTTAGAATTGTTTGACCACATGAGCGACTCTCTTGAAGCCCTTCCCTTTTCTATCTGGTACCTGGGTGACGGGACTCTCGTTGGTCCCCGTTCTGTAGTAGCTCTTATTTTCTCTAAAATTCTTGAGCTTGGCCCCTCTTTGGGTCTCCACGTCAATCTCTCAAAATGTGAAGTCTTTTGGCCCTCAGGCGACCAACTTTTCCCTGACCTCCCTCCTGAATTACGCCGTGTAAAGTCCCCTGATGAAGGTGTTGATTTGTTGGGTGCTCCCATTCTTGGCCCTGATAGCTACATTGAATCTTTTGTTCACAATTCAAGAAGGTTACTAATGTTCATAATATGCAGATTCACTTAGCTGATTTGGATAACCCTCAGGTGGCTCTCCATCTACTGCGTTATTGTCTGGGTCAATGCAAAATTGCTCATCTCCTTCGTACCCTCCCTCCTGGTTCTGCTTCTGAGTCTTTTCTTTTGTTTGACAGCAACCTTCGCTCCTCTCTAGAATCTATTCTATGTTCCTCCCTAGACTCCACCGCTTGGCATCAAGCCACTCTCTCAATTAGTCTAGGCGGCCTTGGCATTAGATCTGCAGCTAACTCATCTCTTCCTGCCTTTCTTGGTAGTAGATTCTCATCTCGGGACATTTTCGATCATCTCACTGCACAAATTCATTCAAAGTGTCCCTCTTCCTTTGATCAAGAGGAAACTGTCGCCATTGCTCAACTGCACGACATTCTGCACGATACAGATCCTTGCGCCTCCCAAAAATCTATTCAGAGAGCCCTTGATCTTCAGTCTTTTCACTCTCTCAAAGGTTCACTACCTCTGAGGGACCAAGCACGTCTCAACACTATCTCCTCTTCTGTGGGTTCCTGGTTGCGGGCAATCCCCAACCCAAACCTCGGCCTCGCCATGCTCCCACAGGAGTTTGTGATTGCTGTTAGGCTCTGGCTTGGCATCCAACTTTTCCCCTCTTCCCCCAATCTGTCCGCTGCATGCCCTTGCGGTCAAGTGATTGACTGTTATGGTGACCATCTCCTTGGCTGTGGTCAAGGCCCTCTCCGTATCAAACGTCATGACTCTATAAGAGATATCATCTGGCAGTCTCTTATTCTTGACAATCCTCAAACATCTATGGAACAGAGATGTGACAGTTCCAACTCTAGACCAGGTGACATCCTCCACCCAGATTTCATTCTCGGGAAACCAGCTTTCTTCGATGATTCAGTTCGAAATTCCTTTATACCTCCCTTTATTGCCGCTTCTGCTTCGCAAGCCGGCTCAGCTGGGATTGCCGGGGAATTGGAAAAAGATTCTCACTATCGGGCAACAGTAGAATCACTCGGGGCTCTTTTCTTTCCGCTGGTGGTCGAATCCTTTGGCCTTTGGACGGCTCACAGTATCAAACTTCTGAAATCCATCGCTGGTAGGGTGGCCCTTTCAGCTAACATCTCGAAAAGTCTGGCATACTCCAATCTCATCCAGCAGCTCTCCATCAAGTTATGGTCTTTCAATGCCATTATTCAGACTGCACTCCTTGTCTCCCACTTTGAATTTTGCTTCTTCCTTTTTTGATTCTGTCTACACTAACCATTTATTAACTTAGAACTTTTGTTTGTCGCGGCCCTCTGGCGCTGCCTTTTATGTGTATTATTTTTATTGTACTTTTCCATTAAAAAAAAAATTTATTGTTACTAAAAAAAATAATAATAATAGATGGTGGCCAAATATTGGTGGCTTACTCTACGATGATAACCGGCGGCGATGGAATTCCAACGCTACCCGCGCCTGACTCAACCAGTACATGATAATTTTCGCTGCCATCTTTGTGATCAGATTGTCTCCACCTCTTGGTTACTCCACATTTGCTCCAGTCATACTGTATCCCTTCATTCAAATAACCTTTGTGAACAAGATATCCTCGACCTTCTGATCAAAGAACATGATGATGTTTTTAGTAGTGTGTTCCATGTTATGCCCTTTGGGTCTCGCATTATTATTAAACTTAAACTTAAACTTGATACCAGGCCTTATCTCTTCTCCTCAATAGGCCTGGGTACGAGGCTATCTATGAACATAAATCGTGTCTTTGTCATATCATGTAGTGAGAATGCAATCTAGTTAATCCTCATGTCACAGCAATCCGTGTAGGCGTATTAAAGGTGCTGCCTGTTCTATAATGTAGCATGGGCCGGAAAGTTATTGCACTGACTGACTGACTGTTGCTCCAGATGTTGAAAATTCAGTGACAACAGCGAGCTGCCATTGTGGTGCTACAAACCAGTAAAAAAATGTCAGTTCGTGCAATAATATCATGCTTCAACTAATATCCAAGTTCTATCACAGGCTCAGCATGTCACTAACTAGAATTCTAATGAAATCATACCCATGCGCTGAGCTAAGTTAGTACATGACTACTCAAGCAACTAGGCACCGAAGGTGCTTATACCTCGGTGGAATGTTATGCATACATGCCTGTCTGACTACATGTAAATACGCTGAACTGAAATACACAAGCAGTAATGAAAGTCTACTGTTGCTAGTTGAACACTATGTTAGTGGCTGACAACTTATAAAATCATTACGGATCACATCAGGCCACTTCATATCAGCTGCTGACAGAGTGAAAAACCATGTGGGAGTACCAAGCTGCCTTATCATTGCTAACAACTCATAAAATGTACGCTGGTAGCATGGTGGTGAGCCTCTAACATTCTTCAAAAACCTGTAGGCTTTGTCAGTGCGTACATTATCACTCATAAATGCCACTTGAGAAGCTGTAATCTGCTGGGTAGGCTTCTGTCTCCATGCAAAATTATTACCATCATGCTTACATTCAACAATATACTGAGCAACAAATAGGTAATCCAAGTCTCTAGCAAATCTACCATCAATATCCTGTAGACGTGCATTGAAATACTTCCTATAGGTAATCTTTCTTTCTCGCTTACTACCAAAACCACCTTCACCATAAAAAAACTTATCAGGATTACACATGAGCTCAAAGTTGGGATCTGACATGATAAAAAATGGTTTTTGTCCTTCAGCTGGGGCAATGCTCACTATCTGCTCAGGGTTCTCTAGTGACATCATACTAGCATGAGTACCGCCAGCAGTCTCTAGATAGTCTGTGCTGATCACCTGCTGCTATAGTCTCATCATCAATCTCATCACATTCATTATCATTGGATACTGGGAGGGTATCGTTAGCAACAGTATTGTCTAGAATGTCATCAAGACCAACAAAGTGCATATTGCATTATCAAGCCAAGTGACTGCTCACATACGTCATTGATAGGAGTATTCACAGCAATACTGGTACCATCCTTATTAGCACAGAACAAAAAGATGCCTCGCTAGAACGCCACCATTTTACATACACAATAAAGTTAAGGTGGCAGGTTACCAGAATTAATGAAATTCATGACTTTAGCATGTTGCTTTATTTTCTAGCCATGGGTATTAGGGAGGCACGGTAGTGCCTCCCTATGTAGGGCTGAACGAGAAAACAAAATGGCAGCTACATCCATGTATTAGCGTTCAAACGCAGATATTTCGCCTGGTGATGAATTTTATACGTCATAAGACACTTAGATCTGCTATCTGGCCAGCGTTGCCCCATCTTACAGAAGCAAGGACATTGCTCGAAATTGTTGCTAAAGTAACGAACTTTGAAATGTGAAAATCGCGTTTCGTCATCTTCGTCTTCTTCTTTCTTTCTTCAACTCGCCTAGCGCCTTTACGCGAGCAGTGCCGAGACCAAAACACCCACTAACAGTCGTGAAATTCTCCTGGCAGGTGCCTTTTGAACTTTGTTTTTAGCGAAACGGCGATCTAAATTCCGCGACTTCTCGATCGTGATCCTTTGTCAGCTAAGTATTAGACGCCATTATTGTGATGATTGCGCAATACGCACGTGACCCAGCAGTGGCTAGCGCACGTGACCAAGCACTAGCTTCAGTATCGCCCCGCTGTATGGATTACGGAGAACACATATTTGTCTGGAGTCTTCGAATAACGGCTAGCTCGTGTAGGATTGTCACCGGGAACTTGGTCCGGCGGGGAATTTGGTCCGTCGGACCAAAATCCCCAGGAGGTGTGGTCCGGCGGACCGGATTCCCCAACTTGGTGTTATGGGAATTATGGTCTGGGAACGGGGAAATCGGTCCGGGCAGTTCTTGTCTGCTCGCGCGGTTGCTACATGCAAGCCTAGGCTCTAATTATTGCTGCAACTGGATTTGACCAATCAGAAGACATGGAACGACCTTGTATGGGCACACACACCACGCGGTCGGCAGTCTACTCAACGCGACCATGACTGACTCTGAGGAGCACGACGCCGGCTGTGACAATGGACTAGTAGACTTGGTCTATACATACTTGTCTACAAACTCGTATCCAGAGGGGTGTTCTGAAAATAAAAAAAGGACGATACGGAAGTGTAAGCGGTTTAGAGTTGAAAACGGAGAGCTGCAATATCATCAAAACTGGTGGCAGTAAGGTATTGCAATTGTGTAATCACTGTAATGTACACACATGTTGCTATTTCAAACAAATACATTACTACAGAGAGAGGTATGGTTGCGGTATATCAACTCTCCCGAGGAAAAAAAGAAAATTCTTAGAGGTTGTCACGTTGACCCTACTGCTGGCCACATGGGTAGGGAAAGAACGTACAATCGACTGAAAGAAAGATTCATGTGGACGGGGATGTATAAGGATGTGAAAGAGCTGGTACGTTTTTAAGTGATGTATTATTGTGGATTATATATTTTTGCAATTGTAGGTGAAAAATTGTGATGTGTGCCAGCACATGAATAGAAAGCTGATTACTGGTACACCACAGCTTAATCCGATCCCTGTAAAATCCCCTTGGTACATGATTGGGATCGATTTCATTGGTCCAGTATCTCCGACAGCTTGTGATGGCAGCAAGTATATTCTCACTGTTTGTGATTACTTTACCAAATGGGTAGAGGCTGTGCCAACTTTGGACAAGTCAGCTCCTTCAGTAGCCAACGAGTTGTACAAGGTATACAGTATAATTAGCTGTTGAACCTGACTAAATAATAAATTCTTTCTTATTGTAGATTTACATGCGTTTTGGACTTCCACATGTTATCTTGTCAGATAATGGAAGGGAGTTTGACAATGAGCTCGATAAGACAATTTCAGATCTTCTTGGCATCTGTGACAAACTGTCCCGCAGTTCGTCTCGAGTATCACTAACGTCACTAACCACGCAGAGCGCTAGTGACAGATACGCTGGTTAAGGTGGCGGGTGCATAATTATAATAACGAATTATTCATAGTGAATTTTGTAGTATAATAATGCATGACCGGCCGGAAGCGCGCACGCGCCGCGTATTGAAGTAAAGTAAACTTGATGATGGCTAGGACGTTAAAAATACACAACCTATTATGACGTCTAGTTTCCATATACTTAGCTATTTTTAGATAGTATTCGGCTGTGACCTTTAGCTCCGCCCCCTCTATAAAACTATGCATTCTGTTCGCCCAAGTCGGTCCCTTCGCTCTGTAGCGCTCTGGAGAAGGCTCCTGATCGTGCTCACTAACTGGTTACTGGCCCCACGAGCTGAATAACTGGTAATCCATGCATAGTTCTGAAGGTGACTGCCAGGCAAAGCTCCACAACGATTATTTCGCCTGTAAAACGAAGCTCGTGAAAATGAGACGTCACAGAAGGCCAGTCACCTTGCAAGAGGCGAACAGCGCACTAAATGCTGTTCTTTACATTCTAGACTTTCTATTTACAAGTAAAGTAAAAAAGTTTTAATAAAAAAAACTAAAAAGTGTAGGGATGACGCTTGCAAAAGTAAAGGAACAAGATGGGATGATGCTTGCAAAAGTAAAGGAACAAGATGGGATGATGCTTGAAAAAGTAAAGGAACAAGATGGGATGATGCTTGCAAAAGTACGTGAAGTATGTAAAAGTCCCAAGTATCCCTACATCAGCGGCTTGCTGCGATGGCGTGTAACTGACAAATGTGGAATCCTCTTCCTATACCTTTTACAACCATCAATTACTTAATCGGACTGTGTGACAGTGTCTTCCAAACCACAGATACCTCTAGCTAGTTATTCACAACTGTCAACTACTTCATCGGACTGCGTCCTCCAAACACAGATACCTCTAGTTGTTTACAACCGTCAATTACTTCATCGGACTGCGTCCTCCAAACACAGATACCTCTAGTTGTTTACAACCGTCAATTACTTCATCGGACTGCGTCCTCCAAACACAGATACCTCTAGTTGTTTACAACCGTCAATTGCTTCATCGGACTGCGTCCTCCTTCAAGCCGCTGATGTAGGGATACTTGGGACTTTTACATACTTCACTTTTGCAAGCATCATCCCATCTTGTTCCTTTACTTTTTCAAGCATCATCCCATCTTGTTCCTTTACTTTTGCAAGCATCATCCCATCTTGTTCCTTTACTTTTGCAAGCGTCATCCCTACACTTTTTAGTTTTTTTTTATTAAAACTTTTTTACTTTACTTGTTCCTGTTACTTTTTTTATCACTATCAGTTTGAACTTATTAGCTGTATTCTAGCTATGCTAGCTCTTATTTCATTTTTACAACTCTGTGAGCAGTAGATACTAGTCTAGTAGATCAGAAGGTTAATAGCCTCTAGACAGAGAGTCAAGGAACATGGAATGTTATTATCGGCAATCACAAGAATAATGAAAAGGTTTAAATTAGTTAGTGAGGTTGAGAGTATGAGTTGACAACATGATATTTCTTAGCACTGTGATGGATGAAGAAAGACTAACACTAACAACTCAGTGTATGATGCCATGGCTAGTCCGTAGACTAGTCCCAGGCTTGCATGTTGATGTTGATATCACGATCACAGAGGCTTCTAGCTTGTTACAATGTCCAGTTGTCAACAGCACAGGGTCCTATGGGTATAGCCTACGCCGGGTAGTGTAAGAAACTAGTAGCCTATGCCCCAGACCGCGAGATCGGGTAGCCACCGTCGTCCGGTTCGCGCCTGCCGTGGGTCATGATGTCAGCATAGACAGATCAGTGCTACCCAGGGTATAGTATACTGCTTGTTCATACCTCTAGGCTCTACCTTGCGCGCTGAAGCGCCCAGAGCAGAGAGAAAGCGACAACCGAGTTCAGTTTCAAAACTGATGTGGGCGGAGTCAATGATCAGCAGCGACAAGAGGGTTAATTAATGGAATCGCTCTAACTGTCCAAAACGGTCCAAAACCCATGTTTTTCAAGGATTATTCGTTTCTTGTAGTGTTTGATGCCTATCTAAGAAGTAAGTGCACTACCCCAGATGCATACACATGCGATGGTGCAGGTTTGGTAGTGATTCGTTCTCTCAAGACAGCGCTAGGCTTACTGAAAGAAGAAGAAGAAGAAGAAGAAGAAGAAGAAAGAAGATGAACAATTCGCGTGGGCGGCGATTTTAGTTTACCACTTTAGAAACGTCTGCCAGCTTCGCCAAAGATATTTTCTTGCTCAGAACAATCGTCTGATCAATCCTAGATGTCTGGAATCTCGAGAAACGCTAAAACAGCGAAGATCTGAAACGGCTCTCTGAGAGTCGCCATCTTGATTTTCGTCGTCAAGCAAGCAGTCCCGGCGACTTTCATAGACTTCCTGCAAGCGCTCGCACTTCAGATTCCCTCATAGATAGTTAAAATGCAGTAGAAATGTATAACAGTAGAGATATGTGCGAAAACTCATTTTCACACATGAGTAGCCGCCATCTTAGTTCGAGGTCATCCCTACATATCATTGCCGATCGGCAATGATTAGTTCGAGGTCATCCCTACATATCATTGCCGATTGGCAATGATAATATAGTAGATACTTACTTTAATCCACAGCTAAAGTTTGATAACTCTTTCATGCATAAAACTTTGATAAACAAAAAAAAAGAAAAATCTAGAATTAATGATATTCATATGCACCCGCCACCTTAAACAATCTTATTTTCAGAATACCAAACCAGACTGACTACAATCAGGGCCACTGGCCTTAAATATGTACATTATGTCTAACCACAGTACAAGTTAATAGTTATGTAAAAATAATGTAATCTGTCACACTCCTTTACACTTCTTTAGAATGTTACATGATACTATATGTTCTTGAAAGGGCATCTGCATTCTGATTGTGATTACCCGGACGGTGTTCGACTTGAAATTGATAGGGCTGTAGGCATAAACTCCAACGAGTCAAGCGAGAATTTCCATCCTTCAGTCTGTCTAACCATTCTAGTGCTCTATGGTCAGTTTGAATTACAAATTGACGTCCGAGGAGATAAACACGAAAGTTGTGTGTACCAAGTTTAATAGCTAAGCACTCTTTTTCGATGGTTGAATATTTTTCTTCTCTAGGAAGGAGTTTACGGCTCAAGTAGGCTACTGGATGCTCCTCCCCATCTTCGTTAATTTGACTCAAGACTCCTCCCACACCTCTATCAGAGGCATCTGTCTGCAGCAAGAATGGTCTATCAAAATTTGGGACCATGCAGAACAGGACTTGTGCACAAACTTCGCTTGAGCTGACGGAATGCTTCTTCTGTCTTTGGCGTCCACTTCACATTATTTGGCTGTTTGGCTCTGGTTAAATCTGACAGTATTGCCGACATAGAAGCATAACCATTGATGAATCTGCGATAATAACCCGTCAAACCCAGAAATGTCCTAACCTGTTTCTTTGTAATGGGTGTAGGGAAATCTTGTATGGCTTGAAGCTTTGATGGGAGAGATTTTACTTGACCTCCTCCAACAATGTGTCCCAGATAGGTACACTCTGCACAGGCAAACTGACATTTGTTAGGTTTAGCCGTCAATCCTGCTGTTTGTAGCCTCTGTAAAGTTGCTTGAAGATGCTGCAGATGTTCTTCCCAAGTGTTACTGTACACCACCAGATCGTCCATGTAAGCTGCTGCAAACTCCATGTCATAAGTCAACTGATCCATCATTCTTTGAAAAGTTGCAGGAGCACCACTTAAACCAAAGGGCATTTGTTTAAACTGGAAAAATCCAAACGGTGTTGTAAAGGCTGTCTTGTATCTATCTGGTGGTGATACTGGAACCTGCCAGTAACCACGTGCCAAGTCTATAGTTGACAAATATGTAGCTTTTCCCAGCCTATCCAACAACTCATCTACCCTGGGCATAGGATACGCGTCTGGTTGTGTAACAGTATTTAATCGGCGATAGTCCACACATAAGCGTAGGCTCCCATCCTCCTTATGAACTACTACCAAGGGTGAGCTCCATTCACTTGAAGAGGGTTCAATAATCTCAGCAGCTAACATCTCTTGAAGCTCCTTTTTTACTCTTTCTCGGTAGGCATATGGCAATCTGTAGGGAAGCTGGTGAACAGGACGAGCTGACTCTGGAGTATAAATTCGATGTTCTACCAAATCTGTCTTCCCTGGGTGGGGTTGCAGCACCCTATCATAATCGCTCGAAAGAGAATAGAGTTGTTGACTCTGGGACTTACTCAACTTCCCCGTAGTGTAACTGGACTTGCCTTCCGAGAAGTCATTCCAAGCTAGAATTTCCTCATCACAAAACTCTTCCACAACCTCTGCTGCATATGCAGTACTGGGAGCATGCCACTTGCTTAACAGGTTAACGTGTAACACTCTGTACCGTTTCTTTTTGTCCCACATATCTACTTGGTAGTCAACATCACCTACTTTCCTTTTAATTACATATGGCCCCTGCCATCTAGCAAACAACTTTTGAGTGGAATCCGGCAAAAGAACCAACACATAATCTCCCACTTGAAATTCTCGCTCTCTAGCATTTTCATCATACCACTGCTTTTGTTTCTTTTGTGCCTTCTCACAATTCTTCTGCACTTCTTCAACCATTGCCTCCATCCTCTCTCTCATCAATAGCACATAAGACACTACACTCTCAGAAGACTTTTTTCTTGCCTCCCATGATTCTTTAAGCACGTCCAGTGGACCCCGAACTGAACGACCATACAGTAGTTCGAATGGAGAAAACCCTGTGCTAGCTTGAGGAACTTCTTTATAAGCGAACAACAGATAAGGTATCAACCTATCCCAATCTTTGCCCTCTTTGGTAGCAAACTTTCGCAGCATGGATTTCAAGGTTTGATTAAACCGCTCTGTCAGTCCATCAGTCTGTGGATGGTACGGTGTTGTCCTCAATGCAATTACTTGAAGTAGGCGGTGGATCTCCTGAAGGAGTTGGGATTGAAAGTTAGTTCCTTGATCTGTTAGTATTTCTTTAGGCAATCCAACTCTAGAGAATATGTTTACTAGTTCTTCTGCCACTCTATCAGCATCAATATTCTTCATAGGGACCGCCTCTGGATACCTGGTAGCGTGGTCAGTAACCACCAATATATATTGATGACCTCTTGCCGACCTCGGCAATGGACTTACTATGTCCATGCCTATTCTTTGAAAGGGTTCCTCTAAGATTGGCAAAGGTATTAAAGGAGCTCACCTTGGTTTACGGGACCTTGTCTTCTGACATACTTCACACTGCCGACAATACTCGCCCACATCTTCATACAAAGTTGGCCATTAAAATCTGTAGAGTAGTCTGTCTGCAGTTTTATCTCTCCCCAGATGACCGGTCAGTGGAATTTGGTGTGCTAACTCAAGCACCTTAGCTCTGCATTTCTGTGGTAACACAAGTTGCTCTATAACGGCCGTCTGACCAGGTGGACTCCATTCTCGATAGAGAATGTTGGTCTGCAAAAATAATTTGTCTCCCGTCAGCTTTTTTTCTCTAAAAGCTGTCCATGTTTCCTGTAAGGATGGATCTGTTTGCTGTAACTCGGAGAATTCCTCAGTGGTCAAATCCAGATAATGACTATCTCTGGTCTTGACAGCTGAAAATTGCTTTCGAACATCTCGCTTTTGCTGCCTTGTTAACTTGGTTCTCTTTCTGGGTAATTCAAATAAGTCATCCTGGAATGCTGCCCACCAAGCTAATTCCTCCGAGCTATTCATACTGGATTCTTTACCTTCCACTCCTGCATCCGATATTAACAGATCTGGATTGTTGACGGAATCTGGAGTACATGCACTGTCAATCCCCTCAGCAGATATTGAACCTGATTCTGATGTACATGTAACATGGTCTCCTATGGAATCCAGTGGTAGTGCAGCCTTACCCCACAAGCATCTTGCTTCTTCTTGTTGTCAACTAAAATTTGTTGCTGTTGTTTAGCCTGTGCCCGTGTGATTACCGCCAGAGCATTCTCCGGAACTAAATCCGCCACCAGTGGAACATCAGTACCCAAGAGTACAGACATGGGTAAAGTACTTGAGACAGCCGTTTCCACAGATATCAAATTTCCTGCCACCTCAATATCAATCACTGCAGTTGGATACAATGCCAAGTCTCCATGAGCACAACGTATGGTTACTGCTTGGCTTGGTATTAATTTACGCTCAGGGACAAGCTCTTTCCTCACTAGAGTTCGAGAACATCCAGTATCAAAAACTATGTCTGAAACATCTGTCCCTTCTACTGTACCCTTCTGACAAACCATATAGAGCCAACTACTAGTGACTGATCTATTCCACAAAGAGCATCCTGCGGACATTCTGACGCATACTGACCCTTCTTCTTACAATTAAAACAGGTTATACCTGCTTTACCTTGTAGCACAAACTGATTTTTAGGTACTTTGTCATCTACAGAGGTGTTCTTTCTGTTAGAAAGGTCATTGGATATGTTTGGACAGAGACGCTTGATGTGACCAGTCTGGCCACATCCAAAACATCGGATTTCTTTGTCACCCTCACTAGGTTCCTTCTTTGGATGCCAACTCCTCTCTTGTTTGTTAGCTTACAATAAATGGTCTGCTATCTTGGCTGCATCCTGAACAGTTGTGGGATCTCTCTCCCTTACTCTCAAACGAAACTCTGGAGAAAGACTATTGAGGAACTGCTCCATCACTATTACTTTACGAATCTCTGCCACAGTACTACAACTTTTGGTCCACTTGCCACAAATGTCTGAAAGACGGGTCACTAACTCTACGTGAGATTCCTCTGGTTTCCTCTTACTAGAACGAAATCTCTGTCTATACGTCTCTTGATTAACATTGTATCTCACCAAAATGGCTTCCTTTAGCTTATCGTAATCTCCCACTTCAGCTTGAGGCAAGGCTGCAAAGGCTTGCTGAGCTCTTCCAGTAAGATTAGGGGCTAGCCTGTAACTCCACTTCCCCTTCTCAATACTGTACCCTTCCATCATACGTTCGAACATTGTTAAATACGCTTCGATATCGTCTTCCTCAGTTAACCTTGATAGAATAGGCCTTGTATCGACTGAATCAAAAGGACGACTAGATACAGTGTCCAACTTTGCAAGTAGGCGCCCAACAGTTTCTTCGTGTCTCTTTCTTTCTTCCACCATCTCGACATCTCGTTGCTTTTTGTCTTCCATCATCATCTGTAAAATATCTGCAAGATTTTTCTCCATGATGACTGCTTCAACACTGTAAGGCCTTCCTGATCTCGTTGTCATAAACAACCGTACCACGCTACGTTACTTTTTAACGTAAACGTAAGTATTACACGTGTACGCGATCACACGCACGTGCTTGTATTATACAATCACACCCACAAAATGGCGAAGTACACAGGATAGTTTAGACAGGATAGTAAAGAGTACCTTCACCAACACTGTCTTGATTCGACCGGTACCACAGCACTCTCTTGCTGAGTTCCAATTCGTCTCACTCCGTTACAACACCTCGTGTCTCAAGACGGTCCTCTAGTGGTCAGTCTCCCCGTTCCACGTGGCCGCTGGACTCTTTCCCGTCGCCAACCTCGGAGCTTAAGGGCTCCTGGACAGCCACGTCCGTGAATATTCACTTCTTCCGGTCGTCTCCCAGTTGGCCTCGCTGTATCCTTCAGCGACAGTCCTTCACCGCTGCCACCAAGTGTGACAAACTGTCCCGCAGTTCGTCTCGAGTATCACTAACGTCGCTAACCACGCAGAGCGCTAGTGACAGATACGCTGGTTAAACAATCTTATTTTCAGAATACCAAACCAGACTGACTACAATCAGGGCCACTGGCCTTAAATATGTACATTATGTCTAACCACAGTACAAGTTAATAGTTAATAGTTATGTAAAAATAATGTAATCTGTCACAGCATCAAAAGGCGTCTAACTACTCCATATCACCCTCAGGTATGAAGCTTACATTAATCAATGTTCGTCTCTTTGTGATTTTATAATTCTGCTATCCAACAGTGGTTACTTTTGCTTGTAATTATTATGTACATTATTTTTTGTACATTATTATGTAAATGATAGAACTGCATATAGTGTGAATAGCCAGTAATTAAAATTTAATGCAGCTTAGCTAATTCACTAATTATTTTTTGTGTCTTTATATAAGGCAAATGGTCTCGTAGAACGTTGTAACCAGACATTGCAGACAATGCTGGCGAAGTATGCACAATCGAAGAAGAGGCAATGGAGTACTTATTTGAGCTCTTGTGTGTTTGCGTATAACACTTCGTGTCATGACTCTTCCAAGTTCTCACCGTTTCACCTCATGTTTGGTAGACAAGCAACAATACCAATAGATTTGGACATTCTGACCTCCACTCCTGAAGAAGAAATGGAACGATTTGATGACATGGAGGAACCAGACACAAAACAAGTTGAACAAGAAAGAAATCGGAGGTTAGAAGAGGCAAAGGAGAACATCGTAAAAGCTCAGAAAAAGCAAAAAGATCAGTATGACAAGAAACATGCGAAGCCTGATCTATTCAAGAAAGGCCAGCTGGTCCTAAAAAAAGATTTTCGTAGAAAGAAGCGCAAAGGTGGAAAGCTAGGTATGAGATTTTTAGGTCCGTATGTTATTCACAAGAAGCTTGGGCGAGGTGTGTACGAATTGATCAAAGAGAATGGCAAGAAAAAAGCTCGTGCAACAGGTCAACACCTCAAACCGTACCTCAAGACCAGTACCTCTTCATCATTGGTAAACTCCCGTTTTTTGTGCAGCTTCATGTCATACTGCTTATTAATGCTGTAGGTTGACTCAAGCAGTGGAAGTAATGACTCAATTTGCAGCGACACATTGAATACCGATAATGGTGTAATTCCCTTTATTTCTTCTCCCCTTTCTGGTTCTGATGTTGTAAGTTCTAAATTAAACACACATTGTAAATGATGCTCTATAACTTATTAATTATGAATGTAAAATAATTGCATCAGTGCATAGTTGTCAGTGAATGCACTGTTATTTTCATTTTATCATTACAGGCAAGCCTGAGCTCACTAGATTGTTCGGTGGATTCAATCCCTCCACTACATGTACCTCCTCCTCTGCAGCCTACTGCCCACACATTCACTTTATCTCAGACCGGTAACACATTCCCTCTTCCCAAGGCCAGCAACACAGACACAACTTTTCAGACCGGCAAAGCTCTCACTACTCGTCAGACCGGCAAAGCTTTCACTACTCGTCAGACCGGCAAAGCTCTCACTACTCGTCAGACTGGCAAAGCTCTCACTACTCGTCAGACTGGCAAAGCTCTCACTACTCGTCAGACTGGAAAAACTAAAACGATTTGTCAGCCAGACAAAATTCAAACTACTTCTCAAACTGGCAAAACACGCACTGCTCCTCAGACAGGTAACAAAGTGGTTACTCAGCCTCAGAATAGCGACAAACTCGTTACTCAGCCTCAGAATAGCGACAAACTCGTTACTCAGCCTCAGAACAGCAACCTACCAAATATTCATCAGACTGACAAGACTTATGCTAAACATCTTGATCTGAGTCAAGAGGTTGAACAGCGACATGCTTTTATAGAAACTGATGTGGACAAGTCTCTCTCATTCTCTTCCTCTGTTCTAGTAAGTTATCTACATGTATGCAAAATGTTATTAAGTGATTGTTTTTCTTGATTCCAGGCTATTTTAAATGCTTCTAGAGTCTCATTTTCACCAGTGTGCGTTTTCATGATGTTTCCTCCTCTCAATATGATACTTCATGTGAAATACTACCAGATCGAGCTACTAGTTCTAATTACTGGATCATGTCTCTCTGTCTGTATCAGTCGGACAAAGAGTGTCTTGTTTCTGAAAAAAAAAACAGTGTTATCACAGCCAGCCTTCGTTTGCTGAAAAATGACCATCCTGCAGTCGGAGGCTTAAAACCAACTGTTCTTGCAAAATCCAAATCGGGTTTTGATATCCAAGAAAAAGACTTTGTTCAGGTATTATTATAGATGTAGTGTCTGTATACCTACTTTGGTGTGTTTTCTTACAGATTTTCCATACAAATGGCAATCACTGGGTTACTATCACCAGTATTGGATGTGAGAGTGGCACAGTGAAGATGTATGATAGCCTACGCATGTCTGCAGTACTTAGCAAGTCTGTCGCACATCAAGTGGCATCTATTCTGAACACTCATCATCCACAAATTACTGTGGATATACCTGAGGTGCAGCAACAACGTGGTTCTAATGACTGTGGGCTTTTTGCCATTGTGTCCGCCACATCCATTCTTAAAGGAGAAAATCCATCATGACGGTGTTTCCCAGGCAGCAGGGGCGTCGGAGAAAGCTAAATCCTATTTCTGTGCAAGAGATTATTCCTGTTTACTGCTTGTGCCGCCTCCCAAAATCTGGTCGAATGGCAGGGTGTACTATTTGTGGAGAGAACTACCACAGGAAGTGTGTCGGCATCATCAAGAAGCCTTTCTGTTGTTCACATTGCTATGAAAGTTGAATAATAATAATTATAGTTGTTGAAAAATATGGGGCAGAATGCATAGAGATAAGCTTAAGTGTATTATACAAGACATAGGACGTTGTCGGAGACTACATAGAATAGCAGTGCAGCGCGTTTGCCGAGTGGGAAGATTAGATTTACTGATAACAAGGCGTGTAGCGCTATATATAGCGACGAGCAAAGGCGCTATAGGCTTCGCTAGCTACCCAGACCAAAATTACTAGGCCAGACCAAAATCTCTAGTAAATTTGGTCCGTCCGGACCAAAATCCCTGACGGCTACTACGGGGATTTTGGTCTGAACGGACTAAAAGTACCCGGACCAGATGTCTAGTGACAGGATCACCATTCTGCGCTTGCCAGATAATTATAACCGCCGTACAGGTCTACAAACAAGTGTGGGCGGGGCTCGTATGCACTGCATGCATGCGTAGGCGAGCTGATATGTACACCATAACAATTATTTTCAGTTTAAAATTGTTAATAATAAAGTAAAGCCATCATCAACTGGAAAACTAAACCAACGGTGAAAACCATGACAAAGACGGCTCAGTATGTGCATGATATTGAACTGCACTTCACTGAAAAGACAAAAGGACACAAACAAGAAAATAAAAAGATTTCTGTCGAAATCAAAAGGATGTAGGGTTGTGAAATCTACCACTGGTCCACAATGAAATCTAACAAGGAACAAGCATGGAATGGTAACACGATTAACTTGCTAACAGACCATAGATCCCTACATCAGTGGCTGTACATAGTAAGATCAACAAGCTGAATGCACGTCAGGTGTCAGTCAACAGCAACTAGCTGAACTAGCTGTAGCTAACCACAACAGCCACTGATGTAGGGATCTATGGTCTGTTAGCAAGTCAATCGTGTTACCATTCCATGCTTGTTCCTTGTTAGATTTCGTTGTGGACCAGTGGTAGATTTCACAACCCTACATCCTTTTGATTTTGATAAAAATCTTTTTATTTTCTTTTTGTACAGATGGACTAGCAGAGTGCTGTTTGCTTGTCTATCGATAGTCTTCGACCATACCAAGTTTCAGCCGCGCAGCGTTAGCCATAGCGGAAAGACGAGCCCGCCCGGTGGCGACCAAGAATAGGCCTGCGCTGATTATGCCAGAACAGTGAGAACAATTTTGAGAATGAAAAGAATTTGAGAATATTCAGGAATAATTGGTCGAATTTTGTTACGTCAAGCGAATCACTATAGCTATGGCAGCTAAAACTGTCTCAGTAGAAGCAGCATGAGCAGCAATAGAAGAGTCGATCATGAGAGCGAATAGTGACGCCGATTACGAACTGTCTCTGAGTGATAGCGAAGAGGAAGCCAGTACAAACGATGAATTGTCAGACGATCAAACAGGATCATAGATGACAGAATCATGTTGCTGCTATACCCCCAATGCAACGCCAGCAGCTGCTAAGCAAGCTGCAGCACCTAGTATTCTTACCGTGCTAGCTCCGTCCTCCAAGGCCTTCTGAACTTTCAAGGAAACAGAAGGCAATCGATCGTAATCCACCTCCCAAGGGAAAGAAGCGGCCATAGGCTTAAGCTTTAAAAAGGCAAAGAAATGTTGTAGAAATAGTGGAGGCATGCAATGATGAAGGTTTATGACAGGGCTGAAAATCCTTTAGTAAACATTGCCTGAAGGACATCGTTTGTATCGCTATTTAAATATTTTACTTAATCTTCCATTTATAATTATACCACTGACCAAAGTTATCATAGCTTAGAGAAGAATTTCCAAAATTAATATGCTATTCTAAGAGAATGAGATTTCTTCTGAGTAATCGAGCTTACAGTTTTGGAATGACGATTCGTCATCTGTTCCAAAACAGAGTGAAACAGCTCAAAATGCCTTTCTTCTTAGCCTTCTTCTGGTTCTGCAGAAAGTGTTTCTGTTTTGAATAACTCATTAATTTTAGGATGAGGCAGCTATCAACACTTGAATATTATGTTGAAGCCTCTGTTATGCTACAGTAATGAACAGAATTAATGATTAGGTATTTTTTATTCACTTCACATGAATTTTGTAATCGTGTTTCAATCATATTTTTTGGAAAACATAGGAATAATCTGAGAATAATCGGTCAATCTCATGGGAATAATAGGATTAAAAATTGAGAAATTCTAAAAAGAATAATAGGAAAAAATAAAAGAATAATCAGCTCAGGCCTAACCAAGAACGATCGGTTGGGGAGATTTTTCTTAAGTTGTGTGAACCGTACGAAGCTAAAACTGCTCCAGCAAGCTCTCCTGCCATCTGTGCAGAATCCGTTGCATGGATTTCGCTGAGCAATTCTCGTACGCGATATTGCAACTGTATGCTGCAGGCAGCACTGCTGAAAAATAGCTAAAATAACTGAAGTCATTTAGCAACGGTAGAGCCACCGGAAGCAACTGAATATAAATCAGTGTACACCGGTGTACATACAGGAAAAATCCCCAGTAGTAAAGCCACTAATAGAGTCAGATGACTCGCTCCACACAGTAAACAGTAATGACTGCAGGAGAAGCTTCGGTTAAGAGTGGTTCACCCTTACCAAAGGTAAGGCAGGCCTAGGTATGCTCGCTTTTTATGCACAGTTTTCTTACTGATGCTAATGGGGCCTCATAAATGATTGACCTCATTAATTATGTCAATGGTTGCTATGGTACAAGTTACCTATTCCATGCCCACCAGGTATGTATACCATTAATTTTACACTTGGTATTGTGTTAATAAACCCTCGGGCTACGTCCTCGGGTTTATTAACACAATACCTCATGTGTATGGTATACATACCTGGTAGGCATGTAATAACTACTACTTACATCACCCGCACGTATACTCGGGAATTATCCATTTACAGTTACTCACACTTGGATTCGAATAGACCTACTCCGGCCACTTTTCCAGGTCTATATACGAAATAATTATAGTACCTACCACATCAAAGGAATGATGTCACTATCGTACTACGTTATATCAGACATAATAAAGAAAATTAAAAAGATTTCTATCGAAATCAGAAGGATGTAGGGTTGTGAAATCTACCACTGGTCAACAATGTAAACTAACAAGGAACAAGCATGGAATGGTAACACGATTGACTTGCTAACAGACCATAGATCCCTACATCAGTGGCTGCTGTAGTTGACTATAGCTAGTTCAGCTTAGCTTGTTGCTGTTGACTGACACCTGACGTGCATTCAGCTTGTGACAGCTTATGTACAGCCACTGATGTAGGGATCTATGGTCTGTTAGCAAGTCAATCGTGTTACCATTCCATGCTTGTTCCTTGTTAGTTTAAATTGTTGACCAGTGGTAGATTTCACAACCCTACATCCTTTTGATTTCGATAGAAATCTTTTTAATTTTCTTGTTTGTGTCCTTTTTTTTCTTTTTCAGTGAAGTACAGTTCAATATCATGCAATTACTGTGCCATCTTTGTTTCCACCACTGGTTTGGTTTTCCTGTTGTTGATGGCTTTTCTTTATTATTAACAATTTTAAACTTGTAGCTAAATAATTCTTATGGTGTAGATATCAGCTCGCCTACGCATGCATGAATACAGTGCATACGAGCCCCACCCACACTTGTTTACGGCTGTTATAATTATCTGGCAAGGCAGAATGGTGATTCTGCGCTTGCTAGCTTGCCGTTCTTCGAAGACTCCAGACAAATACGGTATGTGTTCTCCGTGATCTATACGGCGTGGCAAAACTCAAGCTTGTGCTTGGTCACGTGCGCTAACCACAGCTTGGTCACGTGCGTATTGCGCAATCACTATAATTATTAATGACGTCTAGCACTTAGCTGACAGTGGATCACGATCGAGAAATCGCGGAATTTGTATCGCCGTTTCGCTAAAAACTAAGTTCAAAAGGCACATGCCAGGAGAATTTCACGACTGTTCTTGGGTGTTTTGGTCTCGGCACTACTCACGTAAAGGTGCTAGGCGAGTGGAAGAAAGAAAGAAAGAAAGAAAGAAGAAAGAAAGAAGAAAACGAAGATGACGAAACTCGATTTTCACCGTTTCCCGGTTCGTCACTTTATTAACAATCTCGAGCAATCTCCTTGCTACTGTAAGATGGGGCAACGCCAGATAGCAGATTTAAGTGTCTTTGGACGTATAAAATTCATCACCAGGCGAAATATCAGCGTTTGAACGCTAATACATTGTATGTAGCCGCCATCTTGTTTTCTCGTTCAACCCTACATAGGGAGACACTACCGTGTCTCCCTAATATACTACGTAACCGGGATAAGAAACTCTATTTACGGTACCATATAGGCTTGTGCGTATTATGCTGGAATAATATTGAGAATAATAGGTAACTGAAAGAGTTTGAGAATATTCGAGAATAATCGATCAAATCTGATCACCCCCATAGTCACGTGTGCATCATCAGGACGATGAGTGGAAGCAGTAAACGACGTTCATTCTGTCCATCGAGCTACAGATAGCAGCGATCACTTTTACGCTTTGGTTAAGGTATGAACCGGGCCGTGAGGCTTATCACGATAATGGCTTGCAATGTGACTCGTGGATTTTGCTAAAGTGCTTTCGTTCTTGAGTTATGGCTGGCTCACGTACCTTGACGGCCATCTCAGACTCCTCTGGCAGCAATAGCGTACTTGTAGATTTCATCTAAACTGCAGGACAGCTCTGAGGGTGTGTAGACGCCTATCATGCAAAGCCTAGATTAATGGCTACCTACTGGCTACTTTAGGAATTTCAGTACATGCCTCTATACAATGCAGCAACTTAATGTACTTAATGTGAAATACATGCAATCCCACCATGTACAGTGCTTTCAATCTAGAGGAGCCACATTTTATTCCCAGAGTTGTGTATGTAGTTAGTCCACGCAACTTTCTACATAGCCCTTTCTATTGCATTAATGCAGATTGCAAATATCAGCATGAGAAAATGCAAGACACACGATGCTCTACAGCTCTCTCCCATTGAAGTTAATACAATAGCGCCATGTTTGTGACATCACTATAATTTGTACAACGTCACGATGAACTACACCTACGACACAGCAGCCACAGTCTAGCGCCACAACGAGGCTTGGCGGTTATTATTCCTCGAGCTTAGCTAGTATCTATGCTGTAGAAGCACGCTTAAGAACGGGCAAAGCGCAAAACACAGCTTTTTATCGGCGCCATTCTTGCCGCTCGACAGTGAGCGGCGCAGAAACACTTAATCGATAAACACTCATATTGGATGAATTCATTATAACACGGCAGAGAATCGAAGTCACAGCTAAAGTTGGTGTTCTCGCTGACTGCGTTTGCGCATGGATGAACGTATCGCGCTAGTTTAAAAACTAGTGAAAACTACAAGTATCTGGCTATCCAGAGATAAAGTGGTTTTTCTTAACTCGCAAAGATGTCCAGATTTCAGCCATAACTCTTTTATCACCAAAAATCGCCAATTTCTGGTACATTTAGGGCTCATAATTCACTATGCTTGGAAGTTAAGCTGTCAAACTTGCTGAGATTAAAACTGAATAGTCATTCAAGCAGACTGCAGAGGGAATTTTCTTAACTCAGCTCCATACTATTTTCCTGGCCTTAACACATTTTTTCATAATTGCAAACCAATGCCTGGTACACAAGCAGCAACAACTTTACTGTCAACTAGCATAATCAGTCCAGATTTTCTACACACACTATGGAATGATGTGTGAACACTCATAGCAAATTTCAGTCCAATAGCAACTATAGTTGCTTTTTCTGAACACAAAACATACTTGTTAACCACAAAACACAAAAGTGGCTCCTCTAGATTAAAAGCACTTGTAGCTTTAATTTTAGTGAATCATCTTTCCTATAGCAATAAGCAATCATCTTTATTATAGCTATTACACTATTATCTTTACGATTGCATAAATTTAATGAGCAATGATATTAAGCGATGGGTATTTGGCGAATTGTTTGAGAATAATATTGGAATAATCGGACAATTTTGTGAGAATAATAGGTTAAAATTTTGAAAAATTCTTTAAAGAATAATAGGAAAATTTAAAAGAATAATTAGCTCAGGCCTAGTACCATATTAAAATGTATTACGTGACGTCATCAGTCTGAAACAGCCCGCGTTATGCTTATTAACTGCTCGGCGACTCACACTTGACAGAGAAACTCGCTCTGTAGCAATTTACCGTGTCTTGTCTTTTCTGTATACCGACCTTCTTACTTCTCAAAGCTTAGTCTTTCACGATGTCGGTGTTTACTGGCAGTAGCAATGGAAATACACAATTGTGAAATGGATCTTCAACCGAGGTAAGCCTGTTTGTATTGCCTGTAAACTTTCAGACACGTTTACTTCGAAGTGTTTGGCTACAGTACCGCTCACGAGTAAGTGGACCAACACCCGCGGGAGACTCGCAGGCAACCCGGGGGTAATTTTGTCTTGCCCGCGGAACCGTGTATCATTAACCGCGGGTAGATGCGAATACAGAGTGCATCACGCGCTGGTGCGGATACGTGCGAGCACTGTATATGCTCGCGAAAGTCACACAACGACAACGTGAGTCTGCCTAGCTATCCAGCGGGTCACGAGTGCATGCAAGGCTGCATGAGGGCCGCGGGTTAGTGTGGTGCGGGCAGCGGGTACACGTTCACGGACCAGCGGGCACCCCCGAGTTACGCGCGGTTAGCCCGTGGGTTTGAGTACACTTACTTGTGAGCAGTACTGTAGCTCCAGTAAGTATACTATGTGAATGTGTCGGTGTGTTGTTTAGGTTTTGTGTTCCTATTCGCCGTTTACGGCGAGCAAAAAGCAAATTGTTTCCGTCTCTCGTGTCATATGGTGCATATAGTTTTGACACGTTTTCTCTTACAAGCTTATAGTATGAGTATGCATGTGCCTGTAAAACCGCCCTGTATTTGTTGTTTCATTCGCTTAAAATAGAGTTACCTATCCCGGTTACGTAGTATATATTATCTCTGGTTACATAGACAGACAAAAACACATAACCCTGCACACAGGTAATTAGTGAAATAAAGCTTTAATGTCCAATGATACTTTGTGCGTACCTCATTGGTGTAATTATGAGCATTCATGACGCAAGGCATTAATGCAGTTAATAAACGAGTGGACACTCCCCCCAGCGTGCTTGCAGTGCGTGTGCGCATCACTTGCAGATCATTCATCCCTGCCACGCTACCTGGTCAGTGTTTGCTTCTCTCTTATCCCCTACTGGCCTTGCTACCTTACAAGAACATCAAGCTTTGGTCCCCGCGCGTGGTTAGAAGCAGCATCGTGTTCACGGGTTGTATTTGCAATGCCAATGGTTTATGGCGTTGGCAGGTTGCTGGCTTGTGTCCGTGGGTGCTACCGTTCGGCGCTAGGCAGGTATAGGCCATCCACGAGGTGAGTGCCACGTTATGGTTCTTTGACTGTTGGCATCGTGCCTACCCACCCATTAAAGCAATATCTGTTTGAAGTACTGCGTGTCATGATGGTAGTTATGTGGTTGTTGAGTTCAGAAATAGCGCGCACACTGTTCATTTGCCTCAGGAGTTTTGTGGCCTGGTTCGTTCCCATGTTGGTTGATGTTTTAATATTTTGTAGCCGGTTTTTACATGGCACTTACAAAGATTGTCCATATAGACCATTTGCAATTACATAATTTTAAATTACGTAATCTCGTCGTCGGCCATGTTGGTGAACCAGTGAGCTACTACAGTTGGAGATGAAATCTAGTAAAAAGCCGCTCTTGCCGGGCTATCTGTCGGCTATTCCTGTATTCCTGTCGCTGCGATTGTTTCATCCGAATTTAGCGCACAACACCATGATTTCCCTAACCCTCGTGGTTCACCAACATGGCCGCCAGGGCGTATCTCGTATAGCTCTGACGTAAAGACTCCACCTACTGCAAACGGTCTATACACAATAATTACTCAGGTAGCCGTTCTTCTGTCTTGTATGATAGTAGTTGCTCAAAAGGTATCCTAGCACTGGCAGAGCTGTTATCGTGCAATTCTGCTTAGTCTGCTGTGGATAAGTGATGGTACCTCGATAGCTACCAGCTAGAGTGGGCTATAATTATTTATGTTGCAACGTGTCTTGTTATTGTTTTTTTTACAGTTTTTTGTTATTGGTGTGTTGGTGTCCAGCAATAGGGTTCTGGTCATAGTTTAGGCTCGTAGAGAGTGGCCCAAGTGTACACAATTGCATGAATTCATTAGATGGCTAAGTAGCAAGAAGGTAAATCTTTCGCGGCATAGTGTAGTTTCGTGGCAATCTACAGGTGCGCAGATCATTTGCTAATTCCTCACCCGCATGTTTCATAAGTCAAGCATTTTCCACTGGTGGAATAGCCATGTATGCTAGTAAAGTATTTTTAGAATTCTCGTGAGGTTGGATAGTTACATTGGCTGAAATCCTGCGGGTCGAGGTAATAAGGATGTACCAAGAGTACCAAGAAGGTATCAAGACTTGGCTGGTTAAGGTAGCTGCACCCCCAAGCCAGCCCATTCATGTGCCCATGGCAGTCTTGGATGATATCTGTATGTGTGGTTGCAGTTCTCTTGGTTATTGAGTGCAGTTGCTGGCGGGTATATTCAGTATGGTATGTGATATCAGCTATCAGCTATCAGTATGTGGTTAGCTACAGTCGGGCTCCCAACTGTATGAGTCCATAGCATGTTTAGTGCTCATCACGTTTGCTTGACTTTGATATGATAGTCAACAGCCTATTGGTGTTGAAGAATACATGCCATGTTTATTGTTGCATGCTGTGACTACGAGTTTAATGTGCAGTGCTTCTTAAAGATGTACACCTTTTTTAAATCCATAATTTTGTTTAACACTACCATTAAAGTTGTTATGTATAATAGGCCCCTGGCCGGGGACACCCTCTCATTAGTGGGCGGTTTTGTTGGTCCCGGTGGTGTCCGCCTTGGAGGGTTCCACTGTGGTCAGTTCTGGCCATTGCATTGTCCTTGGGTGTTGGTGACTATGTTTTAGTTTGTTTAGCAGCACTGTGTCCAGTGCCTCTGCCATTTGGTGGGCTCTCATGCATTGTCAGTGAAATTGTTGTCCGGGAAGCTCCATGTGAGCGTAGTCCATAGCTTACAGGCCTTGAGGCGTTCACCAGGGTTTGTGACTGTGTCTGTCCGCTACCAATCAGAATGGCTGAACGGCTGCTGATTCAAGGCACATTGCATGAGCATACTGGGGATTCATGTGGTGGGTTGAGCCATGGGGCAGTGTAGTGTTAGCAAAGTGTATAGTACTGGATTCATCAGCCTTACATCTAGCTGCAGGGTATGGGATATCATAGGTGACGAATTTCAGGTGGCAGGGTATAATGTGTCGGGTACTTAGGTCAACCATACGGCCATGACATTGGCGTGGTTGCCACCTATAGCTTGATTGGCACCTATAGCTTGTGTATTTGTTGCTATAGTGACTTACCAATTGAGGCACATTGTAAACCCAGCTCTGGCCTTTATGCATTTATACAGGACGGCTGCCAGGTGATAATCACATGTGCCTATGAATAGCACATCTAACCGACGTTAAACAGGCAAATCTAAGCATATTGTTACTGTTATGATAGAGTGCAACTCTTCGTTTATTAGGTATGTAGTTGAGCCTTATCTAGGAGCGTTACCTGGTTTTGAGTTATTGTTGACTCGAGATTCAGGGGTATCCTGTTTTATTGCTTGTCACTGTTACACTAGCTTAGACAGAGGTAGCTAGGTAGCTGATTGAGACTATCCCAAAGAAAGTGCCTTTACTATCCTAAAGAAAGTACTTTTCTTGGAAAGTACCTAAGTGCCTTCGTTAGTCAACCCCTGTATCATTTCATCAGGAACTAAAGTAGAGTTGATGAATAGTGTGTCCGGTTAAGACGACTGTGCAGTCAGGTACTTGTGTATGAGCACAAGCGCTTCTCCATTGGACAGTGGCCCAAAACAGCTTTGGGTAGAGTCACCCTGCAGGCTCGTGTCACATCCATGGAAGATAAACGATAACTCTTATAGTTTTCCACTTAGCACTACTGCCCATGGACGAGTGAATGACAGTGTAAGTTTGGAATGTATAGTGCTATGCACTATTGGAGGAATTCTCGTGGACTTATACACTCTCAAGTTAAAGGAGACCTAAGGGCGTGCACTCTGTGGTTCTGCAAGGTGTCGACCTGTCATTATGCTGCTGGCTGGCTAGGGACTGACGCCTACCTGTAGGGTGTTTTGTATTCCTCACTTGCAGTCGTAGGGGCAGAGTATGTGTAACCCCAAGTGTCATGGTGATCTTAGGGGCGAAGGACACCTGCACCGGTTTAGGGTACACTTATTGTGTCTCTGCGTTGGCTACTGGTTTGGGACACCTATGGCGTCCTGTAACTTATTAGGTTTCCCGGGCATGCAAGTATTAAGCTGTGTGGTAGAGTGGTCGCCATGGTACCGCTGCTAGTAGTTGCTGGCAATGCTGGATGTGCAATGCGCCTTGTTGGTTGTGTTGGCATGTGTTGTATGTTCCAGCAATTGCTGAGGTATGACCCATGATGTCTACCAAACCCTCTTCCTCTTGCATGCTGGGATTTCGTGACGTTATCGTACTCTCGGCCCACTGAGCATTAGGTAATATTTTCATTAAAAACGAAGTTTGGGCACCTTCCTGATGGCTAGCAAGTGATCCCGTCATCTCACCACATGTGTGGCCTACTGGCAGCTTGTCGTGTTTTTCCTCCTACCCTATCCCCTTCCTTACACGTAAAATATAATTATAGCCTGCAGTGTTGTTTGTACGTACAGTACCGCTCACGAGTAAGTGTACTCAAACCCGCGGACAAACCGCGCGTAACTCGGGGGTGCCCGCGGGTCCGTGAACGTGTACCCGTTGCCCGCACCACACTAACCCGCGGCCCTCATGCAGCCTTGCATGCACTCGTGACCCACTGGATAGCTAGGCAGACTCACGTTGTCGTTGTGTGGCTTTCACGAGCATATACAGTGCTCGCACGTATCCGCACCAGCGCGTGATGCACTCTGTATTCGCATCTACCCGCGGTTAATGATACACGGTTCCGCGGGCAAGACAAAATTACCCCCGGGTTGCCTGCGAGTCTCCCGCGGGTGTTGGTCCACTTACTCGTGAGCGGTACTGTAGTGGGTGTATTTGGGTCTCCCTCAAGTTTAGCTATGTACCATAGTCATTTTCAATCAGGGAGGTTATGGTAAGAACTGATTATGTTATGATAGGAAGCTCCTAACTCGTACCTCTGGCAGGATGCCTAGGTACTTCCCATTGGCGGACATTATACAGATGGGATATTATGACATGCTTATTGATGATACCTTCTAAATATGTTGCATTCAATAGTATGATTGTCGTGTGAACGTTGTTCCTTTTTTTGCACGCCTTGTCCTGAGCTTGCTGGCTGTTAAGTGTACAAGTAAAGTAAAAAAGCTTTAATAAAAAAACTGAAAAGCGTAGGGATGACTCTTAAAAAAGGAAAGGAACAAGAAGGGATGATGCTTGCAAAAGTAAAGGAACAAGATGGGATGATGCTTGCAAATGTAAAAGTCCCAAGTATCCCTACATCAGCGGCTTGCTGCTACGACATGCAACTGCACTCTTAGTCATGCATGACAAATGCGGAATCCTCTTTACAATCGTCAACTACTTCATCGGACTGCGTCCTCCAAGCACACATACCTCTAGTTGTTTACAACTGTCAAATACTTCATCGGACTGCGTCCTCCAAACACACATACCTCTAGTTGTTTACAACTGTCAACTACTCCATCGGACTGCGTCCTCCTTCAAGCCGCTGATGTAGGGATACTTGGGACTTTTACATTTGCAAGCATCATCCCATCTTGTTCCTTTACTTTTGCAAGCATCATCCCTTCTTGTTCCTTTCCTTTTTTAAGAGTCATCCCTACGCTTTTCAGTTTTTTTATTAAAGGTTTTTTACTTTACTTGTTCCTGTTTCTTTTGTGATCACTATCAGTTTGAACTTATTAGTTGTAGTCTATGTTAGAATGTTAATGACAACTCTGTGAGCAGCAGATACAATAGTCTAGCAGATGTGAACATGCATAGGGTCTAGAGAGTATAAAGGAGTGTGGTTTAAATTAATGTTTATTACCAATCACAAGAATAATCATTCAATGAAAGGTTTAAAGTAGTTAAAGAGGTTGACAATGCAGACAGCAAAATAGTAAGTCCAGGCAGGAGGTCCCAGAAAGAAAAATTACCGACCCCAGGCCAAAAAGTGGGTGGGTGGGTTGAGAGGTTTTTTACACAAAAAGTCATTTTGCGTAAATTTTAGCCACTACATTTCTGGTGCTCTGTACAGTATTTTTGCAGGTTCTTGACACCAGAAGAGGTCTATAACATGCAGATACAACTTGCTTTTGTTATTATTTACAGTGTGAATTATACATACACTGTAAAACGCAGGTATTATGCTGAGAAGGGTGTGGACTGGAGGCGTGGCTAGCATAGCTGGTCCTGAGTCGAGCCAGGAAGTTATTCTACTCACCAGCTTCTGCGGTAGATTCAGCTGCACTCAGCTCTTGAGTGTTGTTTTTCCGTCGAAAGAAGCTATCCATTCGTGGAGTTTTAGCAGCATCGGGTGCTTTTCTGTGACGAGCACTGTACGTGCTTGTGCTCTGAAACGCGGTAGTCGCGCTTAGTCTTGGCTACATTCACAGCGGAATATAGTGCCGTCGCTTTCTGGTCTCTGCTCAGCTGCTGGAGCAGTGTTCTGCATGATCGCGATCGATACAAGGCTGACACACACGCGCTATCGACAGTGTGTGTGATCGACGATCGTCATCTTTTTATGAATATTAATTAGTTTGACTTGTGAATATCATTATATGACACGTTATGACGTAGTGGGTTGGTGGGTATTGGGGCTATGTAAAAAACCGGCCTGGGGTCGAAAATTTCCGCCACTGGAACCCCCTGAGTCCAGGTATGATTTGACAATATGATACTTGTTAGTACTGTAAGGAAGAAGAGACTAACACTGCAGCTGACAACTCATGATGCTGCAAGCCTACATGTAAATAGCAGGAGCACGCCTAGTAGAATCTTCTATCACACTCACAGAGGCTTCTAGTCGTTTATAACCTACGCTGCGTTGTGTAGGAACCTTACTGTGCGTAGAATCGTGCTGCTGATAAGCCAGACTCATGAGACTGCTAGTTCACGTCTGGGTATGTCAGTTTTAACCCGCCATCTGAAGCTTTAAAGAACAGATCAGTGTTACTTAGGGCATAGTACTGCTCTAGACAATTTCATACCCATGGATTGCGCGCTGAAGCGTCCAGAGCAGAGACAAAACGCAGTATCGATCGAGATCACGAGCTGCAAAACTGATGTGGGCGGAGTTAATGAAAAGGTGCGACAAGAGGGTTAATTATTTAATGGATTCTTAAGCCCAAAACGGCCAAAAAACCATGTTTTTCAAGAATTACTCGCTTCTGGTAGTGTTTAATGCCTATCTAACAAGTAAGTGCACTGTTCCAGATATATACACATGCGATCGTGCAGGTTTGGTAGTGATTCGTTCACTCAGGACAGCGCTAGGCTTGTTCAAAGAAGAAAGAAGAAGAAGAAGAAGAAGAAGAAGAAGGAGGAGAAGGAGGAGGAGGAGGAGGAGGAGGAGGAGGAGGAGGAGGAGGAGGAGGAGGAGGAGGAGGAGGAGGAGGAGGAGGAGGAGGAGGAGGAGGAGGAGGAGGAGGAGGAGGAGGAGGAGGAGGAGGAGGAGGAGGAGGAGGAGGAGGAGGAGGAGGAGGAGGAGGAGGAGGAGGAGAAGAAGAAGAAGAAGAAGAAGAAGAAGAAGAAGAAGAAGAAGAAGAAGAAGAAGAAGAAAGAAGATGAACAATTCGCGTGGGCGGCGATTTTATTATTATTATTATTATTGAAAAACACACCACAAAAGGTGTACATGTAGATTTAAAATTAATGTTAATCAGTAGCAATTGTCCTTAGCATTAAGTCAATAGACGAGCTTCCCTGACAAATGTTAACAGTGCTTGATGACAGCAGGAAATCTCTTAATACTATAGCACATCTCTCGTCATCAGTGGAATATTCTTTTAAATAAGTTCGACCACAGAAAATATTGTGTCCAGAGAAAGTATAAGCCAAATCTTCGTTAAAGATCAGTTTGACCAAAGTGTTTGAGTTGTTTTTTGCATTTTTGATAAATTTAAGCGATCTTGAAGAAACCAAGTTATAAATACTTTGGACTCTAGCACATCGATGCAGGATACCGGTATGCGTTCTACGAGGTAATCTCCAGATACGCCGCAGACAGTTGTTTAATACAACCTCTAAACTCCTTAGACCAGGAGAAGAAATATTCCAAAGTTCGCAACCATACAGAGCTAGACAATATGATGAAAACAGATATGTCATAGGAATCGGTCCGATATTTGGAAAAGTAGAAAATAAGCTATTAGCAGCCCTGGATAAATAACGAGATTTTAGCAGAATATCTTCATCGTCACAGAGATTATACTTTAGCTTGTTACCCAAGTGCACGACGGTATTAGAAAATTGGAGAGGCGAGTCACAGAAGAGGAAATTAGAATTAATATTGTCAAAATCAGTTTTAGTTTAACACTTTAGAAACGTCTGTCAGCTTCGCCAAAGGTATTTCCATGCTCAGAACAATCGTCTGATCAATCCTAGATGTCTGGAATCTCGAGAAACGCTAAAACAGCGAAGATCTGCAACGCCTCTCTGAGAGTCGCCATCTTGATTTTCGTCGTCGAGCAAGCAGTCCCGGCGACTTTCATAGACTTCCTACAAGCGCTTACACTTCAGATTCACTTAGAGATAGTTAAAATGCAGTAGAAATGCATAACAATAGAGATACGTGCGAAAACTCATTTTCACACATGGGTAGCCGCCATCTTAATTCGAGGTCATCCCTACATATCATTGCCGATCGGCAATGATAATTTATATGTTTTGTCTGTGACTGTCTGTTGCTATCTGCTTGTTTGTCTGTGTGCTGTGGTGTTAGCTCTAGTTGTTTGTCTAATACTTCCGCTCTGCGGGTCATGACAAGCTGTCGAGTCGAAATGACAGATCCCTTGGCACAAGGTTTGCGCTTAACGCCAGGATGCTTATCTGCGATACATACGCATGCCACCTTCTGATTTAGCAACGGCATCCGCTAGGTCGCTTCCCCCTCTCACATCTTGACTGCCTCAGGTATTAGATCAGTGTTAGGCGTAGGAGTCGTCCATCGGTGTTGTGTGTGTTGCTTGTGTTGCTTTTACGATTTCTGCTGTGTTTGCTCCCTAAGAAAAGTTGAGATAATGTGTTTCGTATTATGGGAGATGAAGGTATTAGTTGTCGGACTGTTGAGAGGGTAGAGGATGTTGATATTGTTTGAGTGCATGATCATGTTAGTGGGGTATGGGCCATGCACTGTGATCACAAGGAGGTTAGCAGGAGTGCTGCCATCCTTTAGTGCGTGCCGATACTCAGCAGGCCGCCTGCATGCTTGTTGCGTAGCAGATGCACGGTAGAAACATTCCCCCTGCCACGCTACCTGGTCAGTGTTTGCTTCTCCCCACCCGCCTCCCAGGGGCTGAGAGCCTTTTGGTTTTTTTTTCTCTCAAGCTGTGATTTCTGTTGTCTGTGCTGTGATTATTTTTTGTTGTCTGTTTCTGTTTGTGTGTTCGTAGGTCCGTCAGTTTTTCTTTTTTTTTATTTTTTTTTTTATTGTTGTCTTCTATGTTTGTTTGTTTGTTTGTCCGTCTGTTGTTTCATGTTGGTGTTCTTCTATGTTTGTTTGTTTTTCCCTCCACTCTTTGGAGTGTGAGCACTGCTTGGGCTACTGGTGCCAGGGTTGGCACACACTCCCCCATGTCATGTCACAGAGGCTATGCACTCTGATCACAAGGAGGTTAGCAGGAGTGCTGCCATCCTTTAGTGCGTGCCGATACTCAGCAGGCCGCCTGCATGCTTGTTGCGTAGCAGATGCACGGTAAAAACGTTCCCCTGCAAGATGTTGCGGGAGCCATTACGTTCCCCCGTGAGAGCAACGGGTGCTCATTGTATGCAATCCACCGTCATGGTTCACGGGTGCTCTTTCTATGCAATCCCCCGTCATGGTTGACGGGAGCACAGGCGTTCCCCTTCTGTTAAGGAGGTGCTTATGTTATATGTTAGCAAAGGGGGAGTGTCCCAAGCAGCTTACCAATCACCTTCCTGTCCATGTGATGGTGTGGAAGGCTTCACGTCCGCGAAGTTGATTAAGTTAAATTAAAATTATAGCAGATATGTATCATGAATGATATATTATACTAATGTAACAGACTTTCTGACTTGCTTGGTCATTATCATGGACTGAGACTCTCTGACTACACTTATTGTCACACAATACATTATCTGTTACATAGATACATGTCATTGTTAAGCTCTACTATATATGGGTTGTCTATTTTTCAATAAAGACTGTTGAGAGCTTGACCCAACTGGCTCTGTCAAATCTCTGCGTGTTACATTGGCGTAGTCGGCAGGATCCGGCAAGATGGCTACACGACCGCTGGTCCTTCCTGAGACATTTGCGGGAGAAGAAGACGTCGACCAATGGTTCGAACACTTCGAGGACGTCGCCGCTGTGAATGCTTGGGAAGGAGAGGCCATGTTGCTGTGGCTGAAGGTTCGGTTAACAGGCAGAGCAAGAACCGCTTTTCAGAGACTGGCAGCAGATACTAAGGGGGATTATAAAAAGGCAAAGAAGGCCCTTCGTGAGCGGTTTGAACCACCCAGCAAGAAAGAGCTTTACCTTGCAGAGCTACAGTATCGGAGTAAGAAACGGAGCGAAGGCTGGGCTGAATTTGTGGAAGATGTTCGACTTCTGACGGACAAAGCTCATCCTCAACTGGAGGACGCTGCTTGAGAACAGCTTGCTCTCATTCACTATATGGGACAACTGAGTAACCCGCAAGTAGCGCTAGGAGTGAAGCAAACTCGACCCAAGACGCTGGATGCTGCGGTGACGGCAACGCTGGAGACAGAGTCTTTCCTTCCTCGCAGTAATGTTCATCATGGAGTCTCACAGGTCGAGGAAGAGAAGGAGAAGCTACCAGTATCGGGCGCTGCTAGTGGAGAGACGTCTCAACCATCACTGGTTCGTGCATTAGAACAGCTCGTGGAACGGGTTGGGCAGCTGGAACTGAAGATAGAATCACGGCAACGTGATCCACACCGTCAGCGGCCTACTAACAACCGTCAACCCATCAAATGTCGGAGATGCGGTCAAGAAGGACACTATGCCCGGGGTTGCGCTGCGGGCAGGAGAGGAGATCAGGGAAACTAGACACCCTCGGTGCTCCTGGTCGTGCGTTCGAGGGTGTCGATCAAATGGCCAACAAAGAAAAAAAGATATTAGTATCCTCCCTGTTTGTACTACAAACACTTATAGTATCCCTGCAGTTATTGAATGTTCCTCTTCTGTTTCTTCTAGTCAGCCTTCTAAACAGCTTTCTGTTTCCCTCCTGTTAGACACTGGTGCAGCTGTTTCTCTCCTAAGGAAGGATAAGTGGGATCTGATTGCCTCTCCAGACCTTCCACTAAACCCTTGGAATGGACCTCGGTTGACTGGTGTAGAAGGATCACCATTGAATGTGTTCGGCTGCTCACCGATTTGGATTCGATTGAGTGGAGAAGTGTTCCAGTGGACAATGCTGATTGTAGATCAACTCACCACTGAAGGAATACTAGGACTGGACTTTTTAGAAGCGAACTCCTGCTCAGTCAATATGGCAAACAGATGTATCCACTTCCCTGACAGAAAATTGTCTTTTCCATTGTATGCAATCTCCTCCACAGCAAATCAGTCAGTGCTACCAATTCGAGTGGTGCTCCGTGAGACAATTCAGATTCCAGCTATGAGTCAAATGGAGATAGTAGGAGTACCTCAAGAGCCAGTCATTGGAGGAGTGTGGATTTTCGATCGACCTATGAAAGAGGCAAAAACAACAGTCACATCTGCGGCCTCTCTGGTGACACCTACTAGAGAAGGAGTTCCAGTTCGTCTTCTGAATGCCAGACAGGATGCCGTTACGATCTACAAGGGGACCTGTGTTGGACAGATGGAACTGACGAATGAATCCCAGTCAATCAATATTTCCACCACACAATCAGAAGATGTTCTGCCTCCAACAGAGGGTAAAGAGGAGATGTTGTGGAGTATGGTTCAGAATTGCTGTGAAAGAGTAACAGAAGAGCAAAAGAAACGTGTGTATCTGCTGGTGTCTGCATATGCTGACATTTTTGCTGCTTCCCCTACAGATTATGGTCATACTAATCGCCTGCTCCACAAAATCAATACAGAGCATCACCCGCCCATTCGTCAACAGGCTCGACGGCTTCCTCCATACAAGAAAGAGGAGATCAGAACCTTGCAACGTCAGATGCAAGAGAATGGGATCATCCGTCAGTCTAGCAGCCCATGGGCTTCACCAGTGGTGTTAGTCCAAAAGAAGGATGGGACCAAGCGATTCTGTGTGGATTACCGGAAGTTGAACTCAATCACCCGACGAGATGCCTACCCACTTCCTCGTATTGACGACACCCTGAGTACCATGGCAGGATCCAAGTGGTTTAGTACGTTGGATCTCATCAGCGGTTACTGGCAAGTGGAGATGTCCCCAGAAGATCAAGAGAAGACAGCTTTCTGTACGCCAGAAGGTCTGTTCGAATTCACTGTGATGCCATTCGGCTTATGCAATGCTCCAGCTACCTTCCAGCGTCTGATGGATTTGGTGCTAAGTGGTCTCCAATGGACTGAGTGCCTTGTCTACTTAGATGACGTCATTATTCTGGGACGAGATTTTGAAGATCATCTCCGTTCTCTAAAGTTGGTATTCCAGCGTCTACGAGAATCAGGGCTTGCATCCATCGCAAAATCGGTTTGTCAAAGGATTTGCATCCATAGCAAAACCACTTCACAAGCTCACTGAGAAAAATTCTGTCTTCAAGTGGACAGAAGAATGTCAAGAAGCATTCATAGAGCTGTGACATAGGCTAACTTCTACTCCTGTTTTGGCACATCCTGATTTTTCTAAACCATTTACTCTGGACACAGATGCTAGTAATACAGGGATTGGTGCAGTTCTCTCTCAAGAAGGAGAGGATGGAGTGGAGCATGTAATTGCATTTGGCAGTCGTCTTCTAACAAAACCAGAGCGGAATTACTGTGTGACAAGAAGAGAGTTGCTTGCTGTAGTTTTCTTCACAAATCACTTCCGACCTTACTTGATGGGTAGGAAATTTTGTCTCCGTACAGATCATGGCAGTCTTCAGTGGCTAAAGAATTTCAAAGATCCTGAAGGCCAGCTAGCACGCTGGTTAGAAAAAAGTGCAAGAATTTGATTTTGACGTCGTACACAGACGGGGCAAGCAACATGGTAATGCAGATGCAATGTCCAGGAAGCCTTGTACACAGTGTGGAAGGAGCTCTCATGAAGAATCACTGTCGATTCAAGCACTTCCAACAGATGCGATCTCAGTGTTCACCCAGAGTTGTCAAGACCTCCGACAGGCTCAATGTGAGGATTCTTCTATTCAGCTTATTCTTCGGAGTAAAGAGGAGAATAACAAGCCAGATAAAGACACCATCAAGGGTCAAAGCCAAGAGTTACGGAGACTCTACCTGATGTGGGATCAGTTGATCATTCGGAACAATCTGTTATATCGACAGTTTCAGAGTCCATATGGTACAAGCCGACTTCAGTTCGTAGTTCCAAGGAAGCTACGTGATGAGATTTTACAAGAGGTTCATGGAGGAATTACGAGTGGTCATTTTGGTGAAGAAAAAACTCTTCAGCGACTGAAAGAGAGGTTTTACTGGCCTGGACATTACAATGATGTACGGGCACATTGTCAGTCATGTCTCTCGTGTGCTAGCCGGAAGTCTCCTGTTCCACACCGTAGAGCTGCACTCCAAAATGTTCAGACTGGTTATCCGATGCAGCTTGTTGCTGTAGATATCATGGGACCACTTCCCCGTACCAGCACTGGGAACCAATATATTCTGGTCGCAGGAGACTATTTTACTCGCTGAATGGAGGCCTACGCCATTCCTAATCAAGAAGCAGTGACAGTGGCAGAGAAGTTGGTGAATAATTTATTCTGTCGGTTCTCGGTTCCAGAGCAGCTGCATTCGGATCAAGGAAGACAATTTGAAGCTAATGTGTTCCAAGAGATGTGCAAGCTGCTTCATATCAACAAAACAAGAACAACTCCCTACCACCCTCAGAGTGATGGTTTAATAGAAAGATTCAATCGCACACTCCAGAACGTGCTGGCTGTTTCACTGTCTGACTCATCCAGTAATCAAACCGAGTGGGAATCACTGCTACCAAAAGCTTGTTTGGCGTACAATACTAGTGTGCAACCAACAACTGGGTTCACTCCGTTCTTCTTAATGTACGGCCGTCAGGCAAAATTGCCTGTGGACATCATGTACAGAGATCCAGAATCTGATGCAACTACATCAACAGAATATGCTTCCAAACTCAGGAGTACTCTGCAGAATTCATACGAGATTGTGCGTACAAAGATGAAAGCAGAGTTGAAGAGGGAAAAGGAGTTCTATGATGAGAAAGTACATGGAAAACCATTCGAAGTCGATGATTTGGTATGGTTACACTCACCTGTTGTGGGAAAGGGGAAGTCTAAAAAGTTTCACTGTCCTTGGCAAGGTCCTTACAGAGTTATTAAGAAGCTATCGGACTCCACTTACAGAATCAAGCAGTTTCCGAGGGGCAAGAGGACAGTTGTACACTTTGATCGATTGAAACAATATCTCCAAACTCTTCCAGCCTCCTCTAAGAAACAAACAGCTCCTCGCTCTCAGCCTTTACAACAGCGTCCTCCAAGGATTGGACATCAGCTTGAGCTCATCGAAGAAGACGACCTCACTCCACTTACTCCTGCTCTTCCTCCAGCACCAATTCCTCCTCCTCCTTCAGCACCTCCTCCCCCTCCCGTACCAGTTCAACCGACACCGATCCCTTGTCGCTATCCTCAAAGAAATAGAGCGCCTCCCCAACGATTTGCTCCATATGTTCAACATTAAAGACAAGTTCGGGACGAACTCTTTCTAAGAGGAGAGCTATGTAACAGACTTTCTGACTTGCTTGGTCATTATCATGGACTGAGACTCTCTGACTACACTTATTGTCACACAATACAAAATTAAAAAGATTTCTATCGAAATCAAAAGGATGTAGGGTTGTGAAATCTACCACTGGTTCACAATGTAAACTAACAAGGAACAAGCATAGAATGGTAACACGATTGACTTGCTAACAGACCATAGATCCCTACATCAGTGGCTGCTGTGGTTGACCTACTTGCTGTTGACTGCTGACACCTGACGTGCATTCAGCTTGTGCACAGCCACTGATGTAGGGATCTATGGTCTGTTAGCAAGTCAATCGTGTTACCATTCTATGCTTGTTCCTTGTTAGTTTACATTGTGAACCAGTGGTAGATTTCACAACCCTACATCCTTTTGATTTCGATAGAAATCTTTTTAATTTCTTGTTTGTGTCCTTTTTACTTTTTAGTGAAGTGCAGTTTAATATCATGAACGTACTGAGCCGTCTTTGTTTCCACCATTGATTTAGTTTTCTTGGTGGCTTTTCTTTATTATTAACAATTTTAAACTTGTAGCTAAAAATAATTATTATGCTGTACATATCAGCTCGCCTACGCATACATGCATGCATGAAGTGCCTACGAGCCCCGCCCACACTAGTTTGTAGATCTGTACGGCGGTTATAATTATCTGGCAAGCGCAGAATGGTGTCCTATACGATCAGACATCTTACCGTTCTTCGAAGACTCCAGACAGATATGTGTTCTCCGCGATCCATACAGCGCGGAGATTCTCAAGGTAGTGCTTGGTCACGTGCGCTAACCACCGCTTGGTCACGTGCGTATTGCGCAATCTCAATAATGGCGTCTAACACTTAGCTGACAATGGATCACGATCGAGAACTCACGGAATGTACATCGCCGTTTCGCTAAAAACAAGGTTCAAAAGGCACCTGCCAGGAGAATTTCACTACTGTTCGTGGGTGTTTTGGTCTCGGCACTGCTCGCGTAAAGGCGCTAGGCGCGCCGAAGAAGAAAGAAGAAGAAGAAAGAAGAAAACGAAGATGACGAAACTCGATTTTCACCGTTTCTAGGTTCGTCACTTTAGTAACAGTGTAGAGCACTCTCCTTGCTACTGTAAGGTGGGGCAACGCCAGATAGAAGATCTAAGTGTCCTTGAACGTATAAAATTCACCACCTGGCGAAATATCAGCGTTTGAACGGTAATACATGTATGTAGCCGCCATCTTGTTTTTCCGTTCAACCCTACATAGGGAGGCACTACCGTGCCTCCCTAATAATCTGTTACATAGATACATGTCATTGTTAAGCTCTACTATAATTATATGGGTTGTCTATTTTTCAATAAAGACTGTTGAGAGCTTGACCCAACTGGCGCTGTCAAATATCTGCGTGTTACACTAACTTGATAGCTCTCATCAAGAACTGCTCATAAGCAGCAACTGGTTCAGGAATGCTCTGGCATGCAGTGAGTGGTATTCTTGGGTAATAGAACAAAATGTCTTCGCACATCTCTTCGCGTGTGCTTTGTCCTCCCTATGAGAGAATTTGATAAATAATTATTCCACGCACATGTATGTTATAACTTACAATAGTTACTGTGGTTCTACCTTGACTTCTGTACAGACAATCCATAATGATAGAATCACCCTGTGAGATACACATGATGTGGTAAATGTCACATAATAATGAGTAACATTTGCATTCTAGCAGTTGTCAAATAGTACATGAACACCTGCATGTTATGCAGCTTACCTTTCTTATTTGTATGGGTTTTGGTAAAATGACAGATTGCTGTAGACGTGATTAATATAGAACGATATAAAAACTAGACAACTTTACTTGAAAATTGAAGTCGTAATTTAAATTTTGATCAATGTGTGGCAGCTCCTCTGTTGCATTGCATGTAGACCCTACCACTGATCGAGCATGGCTTACTGTAAACCCTCGTCCTAGAAAAGAAATGGCTATTGTTTGTTGGTCAATGTTTTGCACTAACCAGCCAAGTGAGAATGTAGGAAAGATCCAAATACAGTGATGCCCTCATCAGGGAGAAACTAAAGAGTGCTATATCAAATACAAAGCTAGAGCTATGCAATTCACTCACTCTCTCAAGGCATTCAGCAGAACAGATAGCCTGGACTACAAAGTTGTTAGCTCCTGGAGGTACCACCAGATTTGGCAATACAGGATAGCCTAATGAGATGCCTCCTGCAAGGTGTGTTGGGATCTGTCGGCTATAAAAAAACTCCATCCCAGAACGATCAACAAAATCTAGTAAAAATTGAATTTGTACAAGATCCCACTTCGCTATAATGTACAGAAACACTTACCATTTTTCCTGTCTGGATTATCATAGTGAACCTCAAGCAATACAACAGAAAGACCATTAGGACCTCCAATGGGAAGAGCAACACCTTCTGGATATATAAAGTCCTAAAAAGTAGACAATAGTTTGTAATCCAAGGTGAAAATGAATGTGAAATAATGACATACATCTCCACCAATTGCCCATGATCCAAATATTTGACCTCCTCTGCAACCATCCACTTGAGTGGGCAGATCATCACAGTCTCCAGGAGCTTCTATGCTCGTACCAAAGGGGCACACATATAGTAGCATGTGATGAACAAGCTTAGTGTTTCCGGATGTAATGAATGGAGCTGCCTATACACCATATTGAGAGTGTGAACACATTGTCTGCATAGCACACAAACCCTGTATATGTATAGCTCCTCTGCACTGGTGATTCCAAAAATAGACAAATCAAGAAAAGTGCACCAATAAGTGGTATCAGTGTCAGGAACATTGACCTAGAAAATGGCAACACTTGGTGGCAGTGTATACGTGGCTATAAAAGCACTCGGGCATGCCAATAGTGGTCTCGAACGCAGATGATGCACTCGCCTATCATGCGTCGTGACTGTTATTGGTTTGTGCTTTATAGCCACATAATACACTGCCACATTGTGATCTAACTATTACTTAATGTCTGCAAATGTTGAGGTCTAGCTGCATACATGCATACGTGGGTGTGATCAAAGGAACCGCTAGTGCTCTAAATCCCACAAGTAAAGTAAAAAAGTTTTAATCAAAAACTGAGAAGTGTAGGGATGATGCTTGCAAAAGTAAAGGAATAATGCTTGCAAAAGTAAAGTCCCAAGTATCCCTGCATCAGCGACTTGCTGCTACGACGGGCAACAAATGCGGAACTAGCATTGGGCGATTATATGGTTTCACTATTAACATTCTTTTTTGCCGATTACCGATTTTAACGAATCGCACTATATACAGTGAACCCCTGGGGGCGTGTCAATATTATTTAACCCGTTTACAATCTACGTGCCCGTGCGTACAGAATCACTATAAAGGCTTGTTTGCAGCACTAACTGGTCAGTTGTTTTCGGTGGCTCAGTGGTTTAGTGGTTTAGTATGGTGACTTGTAATGAAATCGGTTAGGGTTCGATTCCCGCTGAATGCTTGTTTTTTGTTGTTTTTTTTTTCAGTAAAAATTAAGGTAGTACAGAAGCGAAGGTGTAAATTTTGAAGAATTTTTTTGTTTTTGGTGTATCTCAGAAATTAAACTACCTGTGCACAGCAGATTTGCAAATATGGTTGTTTAGAGTATATAGCATGTCATTAAAGAGCAAGAAGTAGTGCCGATTAATAATACAAAAAACAGCAACAGTTTGAAGACACTGACTGATTTTGACTATTTTCTGCCTAGCTATTGTCAGAAGTACTGTATGCTAGTACATTGAACAGAAAACTTAGATAAGCTAAGTTGCTAACTTTTCACCAGAAGCCGCCTCTCTAAGATAAACCACAACCCTTTGTCTTTTTTAAAGAGAAGATTGGCCGACATTTTTTCAACGGATCAGCTAGCTTCTCACACTAAAGAGCTCGTAGCGGCTTCTGCTGAAAATAATGTAAAATCGACGAAGAATCCACGCTGCAACTCTTGGGTACTGTTCAAACTCCATCGCTGAGTTACAGCAAGCTAAAATTTGGTGGTTTCTTGTAGGTCGGTTCTTTCTCACAGCAGTCAGTTTCCACGCGCACATTTTACTCGAGACTCTATTTAATGGCACAAGCAAACATTCAGCTAATACTGTTCCAAATATGGAAGCGTGGTGTGGCCTGTGGTTTGGCTCATAGTTGCACTTGTAACAGCAACCAGTTTGCCTAGCAACCGTTTAGCCAGCAAGAATGCAATTAGCGCTTGTGAATCTAATTATTATTGGTTGAATATAATTATTTTTGATTGTGAATATCATTATAAGTGACGTCCTTAGCAACGATTTGTGCAGTATTCTCCACTGTAACTCTGGAATTATACTTACCAGTCTTGAATTAAAACATGGTATAAAATTCATAAAAATTAAAGAGATGAATTTTCGCTTCCGTGCTACCTTAAGTTTTTAGTTTCATCCTTTGTGAGGCCTGATTAGGACGACTCTCCCGACGATCCTTAGGCTTACTAAGGGCCGAAGGCCCGGTTTAGGACGACCCTCCGACGATCCTTAGGTTTTTCAAGGGCCAAAGGCCCGGGTTAGGACGACCCTCCCGACGATTCTTAGGTTTTCCAAGGGCCGAAGGCCCGGGTTAGGACGACCCTCTGGACGATCCTTAGGCTTACCAAGGGCCGAAGGCCTGGGTTAGGACGACCCTCCCGACTTTGCACAGTTAGGAGAAGGTTTTTAGGGTTTTGGGTTTAGTTATGTAAGCTTTGATGGCGCGAAAACGGGACACACCCCCAGGGATTCACTGTACATAGTGCGATTCGATTTTAACGCAATGCGGTGTACAGGTTCCAATTTTCAGGAACGAGGCTGTTATGTTTACACGCGGTCATCATGGCGTCTAGTGCTAACTCAAGAGTTAACCAGGCTTCATTGTCAGGGACAGGGTTAAGCGTTGCGACGAATGGGATGACGCTTGTGAAGAAGAATACGAAGAGTAACGTTTGGCTACACTTTGGTCTGCGAGCAACAGAAAACGGAGACATTGTTGAGCAGGAGCAACATCACCCAATTTGTCGCAATTTGTCGGAGCAACATCACCCAATTTGTCGGAGTCTCTGTTCGAGCGAATGGATGCATGGCAACACCTCAAACTTACACCAGCACCTACGTGATCACCATCCAGATCTGTATACAGCACAGTCGACTTGTACTTCTACTTCGAGTCGTTCCTGCCCACGTGGTCACGGTGGTGGTGAGTCGTCAGACACAACACAACCAACCATAGTAGAAAGTGTGTTACAATCGACTAAATATGCCCGAAGCTCTCCACAAGCCAAAGAGATGACACGTGCAATTACGTACTACTTTGCTAAGGATGCTATTCCGTTGCATACTGTCGAAAGGGCAGGCTTTAAGCATATGATATCAAAATTAAATCCCCGATATGAGCTCCCATCACGTAAGGTTTTTATGTCTAAAGAAATTCCTACTCTGTACACTAATGTACGAAGCAGTGTAATGGCTGAGCTCAAGCAAATCAAGTACTATGCCATGACTACAGATCTTTGGACTAGTGGAGCATGTGAGACTTACATCACCTTAACCGTCCATTACATAGATGGTGAATGATGTCTTAAGTCAAAATGTCTTGATACAGTACCCCTGTTAGAAGATCATACAGGCGAGAATATTGCTCGTTGTGTGTCTTGACATCTTGGCTAACTGGGAATTTAGCACCCAGAATCTCGTAGCAGCCACTACCGATAGTGGATCATATGTCATTCCAGCCTTTCGTAAATTGGGGATGTTAAAAATAAGTTGCTTTGGTCACAACCTAGATTTGGCAGTTAGAAAAACTCTTAGCAGTAGTACAAGGATACAACGTGCCCTTGATAGGTGTCGTTCTATTGTGGCATAATTCTTCCATCGAAGTTGGAAAAAGTCCCGTGACTTGTCTCATCCAATGTATAAGCATGTATGCAATAATGGCTCTGTATACATTATCTATACTACTATGCAGTATGTAGCAGCAAGTTACTTATACCCATCTTCAGGCTGGGTTTTTTTATACCCATCTTCTCTGGGTTTTAGTTCCACACAAGGAACAAACATGTCCTTATCTTGCTATGACATGCCAAGGGCATCTGCCTTCAGAGCAGATCACTACAGTCTAAGTATTAATATAGCTTTCTTCGATAATCTTACAGCATGAAGTACATGTATAAGTAGTTTCATTGCTTGATAATCAGAATCAGTGTTGTGAATATGATTAGAGGAGCATGAATTTAATTACTACCTAATCATTATTCAAGCTTGCTAACAGTAGATACAAAAACCTTGATAAAACACAAAAACTACCATTTCGGCAATGCTATCACACATTTTCTGATTCTAGATGTGTAGGGCTTCTAAAAAAATACTATGAACCTTAGTCCCTCCAGATGATACCAAAAGCCAAAATTTTGGCCCCAGGCTCATGGACTAATGCAGCTCAGTACAGAAAATTGAAACACAAAGATCGAAAGACAACATAAAAGAGTAAAGTACAGTTACAACCTGCTCTTATAGTACGTTTACACTAGTAACTTCAGAACTGGTTTAGTTTTATTTTAAAGGTTGATAGTAAGTAGTACAACAACTGGCACTTTCCAATTACTAGTTACTCTATCGCATCAACTTTTGAAAATAAAATTAAACTAGTCTGGTCCAGTTCTTAAGTTGCTAGTGTAAACGAACTATTAGCGCTTGAAAAGTGTGCATTACTTAATGCACCGGCAGATAACACGTTTCAGTCAAGCAATCCGATTGGCTGGAGATCACATAGTATGCTATTAGCAGCCTTATTAGGGAGGCACGGTAGTGACTCCCTATGTAGGGATGAACGAGAAAACAAAATGGCAGCTACATACAATGTATTAGCGTTCAAATGCTGATATTTCGCCTGGTGATGAATTTTATATGTCCAAAGACACTTAGATCTGCTCTCTGGCGTTGCCCCATCTTACAGTAGCAAGGAGATTGATCGAAATTGTTACTAAAGTGACGAACCTGGAAACGGTGAAAATCGAGTTTCGTCATTTTCTTTCTTCTTCTTTCTTCAGCGCGCCTAGCACCTTTATGCAAGCTGTGCCGAGACCAATGCACACTTAAAAAGTCGTGAAATTCTCCTGGCAGGTGCCTTTTGAACTTTGTTTTTAGCGTAACGGCGATATAAATTTCGCGATTTCTCGATCGTGATCCATTGTCAGCTAAGCGTTAGACGCCATTATTGTGATTGCACAATACGCACGTGACCAAGCAGTGGCTAGCTCACGTGACCAAGCACTAGCTAGAGTATCGCCACGCCGTATGGATCACGGAGAACACATACCCGGCATTTGTCTGGAGTCTTCGAAGAACGGTAAGCTCGTTTGTAGGATCGCCATTCTGCGCTTACCAGATAAATTATAACCATCTACAAACAAGTGTGGGTGGGGCTCGTACATGTATGCATGCGTAGGCGAGCTGATATGTACAGCATAGCAATTTTAGCTACAAGTTTAATAATAAAGAAAAGCCGTCAACAACAAGAAAACTAAACTAATGTGGAAACAAAGACGACTCAGTACATGCATAATATTGAACTGCACTTTACTGAAAAAGAAAAAAGGACACAAACAATTAAATTAAAAAGATTTCTATCGAAATCAAAAGGATGTATAGGGAAAAGAAATCTACCACTGGTTCACAATGTAAACCAACAAGGAACAAGCATGGAATGGTAACACGATTGACTTGCTAACAGACCATAGAACATACCACAGACCATAGAACATCAGTGGCTGTACATAAGATCGATATTTTGTCACAAGCTGAATTCAATTCGATGCACGTTAGGTGTCAGTCAACAGTAACTAGCTGAACTAGCTATAGTCAGGCCACAGCAGCCACTGATATAGGGATTTATGGTCTGTTAGCAAGTCAATCGTGTTACCATTCCATGCTTGTTCCTTGTTGGTTTACATTGTGAACCAGTGGTAGATTTCTTTATTCCTACATCCTTTTGATTTCGATAGAAATCTTTTTAATTTACTTGTAATTAGTGGATTCAATATTATTATATTATCCACTTTGAAACTAAATTTACAAAGAAGCACACTTGTACAAATTTACAGTATACTTATAGTTATCAAAACAAAATAATTAACACATACATTCGTGGTTGGTCTGACGATAAATGAATCTGTGTCTGGAGGAATTGTTCTACCATTCTGAAGTCTGCCCAACAAGTTGGCACTAGCACTGCCCTGGCCACTCTGATGGAAGGTTACTGAATTTTCATTCACAGGATCAGCATCATTGTAGCTCCATATAATACGTATGGTTTCTGGCTAGATGAGGAAATGAACAGTAATTGGTACTACTCTATGACAACCCACAAACACCATTAACATACTCACTACTACTACTACTACTCTACTCTAATCAAAGAACTAAAATACTTTTGTTATCTTAGTGTTCCTAACAATTATAACAATGAACACAACATACCCATGCGATCTACATAGTTAGTACACGACTACTCCAGCATTACTGCATAGCTACCATACATGCACTAACAATCACAGAAGGCCTCAAGAAAGGCAATGATGATCAAAGGCCTAAAGACGTTCAACCATGGCTTTGACGTACGGTACATGTGATACTGAGTGCAGGCCAGGACGGGATAGGAGGTTGCATGGGTGGTACACCCACAATGTCGTAAATTGCTCTTACATGGACACGTAGCTTTAGAATGCAATAGATTTTTTCAAAAATTAATACTAATAACATAATATGCTGGGCAAAAAATAAAGGCATGGGTTAGAAAGTCGCTATTACAAAAATAGTTCTAGATATATGACATTCTGATGTGACCAAGTCAATAAATTTGCCGGGGGGTTCTGATAGCATGTCCACAAGATGACAACAGGCTCCACGAATAGATTGGATTGATGAGTGTAGAAGAAAGAAGGAAATGTGACAACACAACCAGCATAAGACAGTGTTATATGGGCTCCTCCAATTTGGCGGCTATTAGTGAAGCTAACCTTGTAAAATGTAGTGGTCTCACAGGCTAAACCACCAGTGGCAGAGAGAAGCATGCAGTGGGGAGAATGTGGCGTCCTCCACCTCACGAATCCACTGTTCATAAGCACGCATTTTCACTACCTCATGTCTTCTGTAGACGGATTGTGGGTCAGGGTGCCTGTTTGAGGGAGCATGAGGATTGAAAATCCTAACATCGAAATAGGATTAGCCGCTCGAGCAAGGCTTGCCAGCACAGAAAACGTCTTCATAGGACTAGATATTCAGTGAAGAAGCTGCAGAGAGTGTTTTCGTTGAGATTTTCGAGTGGTAAGACGCAAACATGCAGGCGTGTTTTTTTTTTACGAAACACATAAATTATACCAGAGATTATTAATACTACGTAACCGTGATAAGAAACTGTCAATCAAAATGTATTGCAAGTGGTGTACCTATGCGCGTTTCGTCAAACAACCACAAAGAACGCGCAGATACAGAGTTTGATGGACGCTTGCTCGCTTTAGCACTTACTCATGGGACGAAAGGAGCGAGTTTCTTCCAAAGACTATCAAGGTTTTATTGGCTATAGAAGACGGGCGCGTGTCATGTTGACAAGGCAAAATCTGTGCGCGTGGCGATATAAAAAATAGTTTATAAACACATCCATGACTTCATGAGATGCCAGTTGCAGTTCCTGCCTAGTTTATTGTAAAGTTCGAGTACTGGTGCGTGTAAATAGATACATTTTGTGCTTCTCGATGATGTGGATTCGCACCAGCGACGGTTGAAGACATTTTCTGGTCCCTCTTTTGTGAACACAACCGTACAAAATCTGTTGGCTTAGTATTCTCTTTCACAGTATCTTTAGTTAGGTGAATGATATGATTGTGTAAATGTCATAATTTAAGCTCTGTAACTTGACTACAACCACAGTTTTTTTTTAACAAAAAAGCTCTTACATGCGGACGTTTGACAGAGTCACTGAATGCTGTAATACAATTCCACGAGTATGACGTCATTACAAGTGAAACGCGCATAGTGACACAAGATTGTCACAGTTCTTATCCCAATTACGTAGTATTAATTGCCGAGCGCCTTAGCGCGAGGCATGTAATCGCGGAGTACTGTGTCGAAATTGTATGTTTGTATATATGTATATATATATATGTCACGCTTAGGAATGCAATCAGTCCATATGGCGAGGCCCATACTGTAGTATTGTATGCGAGGGCCACGAGGGCAGCAATTGCAAGGCCCCGGGATTGCACGTTCTTTCATAACTACTCGACGTTCTTTCATAACTCGACTACAAAATGGACGATTCGCCTTCTCATCTCGCTTTCCATGCACCGCCCTCATCAGCGATACTGTGACTGATGCTGCAGCAAGAACCAGGGCTTTGGCGCGGGAGGGGAAGCGCAGACAGCGTGAACTTGAAGAGAGACACCACTGCTACTCGGTAAAAACATAATCCCGCGCTGTATTTACTCTCCATTACAAATAATAGAGCAAACAGACTTTCACACCTTCGAATTCGTGAAAGGGCTAACAAAAGACTGTCTACAGAAACTGAAGAACAAGTTATGATTCTTGACTCAATGCTAAGACATTTCATGCTTATGACTCCTCCTTTTTCCCTGACACTGTTAAACTATGGAACCTGCTGATCATGAGATTGTCCCTGCAGCAGATTGTCTCCGCTTCATCCCTCTCTGTTTTCAAGAGAGATATTTGTGGCTATCGATCTAATTTAATCTGGTAACTTATGTTGTTTGTCTTTTCTTTTGGTTGGTACCATGCATTATTATTAATGAATTTTATTTCCGTTCGAGGCAAATACAAGCTGTAAGTATACCTAGTAATCTCTGATTATACAAACGTACGTGCGCATAATTATTAGGGACGCACGGTAGTGTGTCCCTATGTAGGGTTGAACGGGAAAACAAGATGGCGGCTACATACAATGTATTAGCGTTCAAACGCTGATATTTCGCCTGGTGATGAATGTTACACGTCCAAAGACACTTAGATCTGCTCTCTGGCGTTGCCCCATCTTACAGTAGCAAGGAGATCGTTCGAAATTGTTACTAAAGTGACGAACCTGAAAACGGTGAAAATCGAGTTTCGTCTTCTTCTTTCTTCTTCTTTCTTCAGCGCGCCTGGCGCCTTTACGCGAGCAGTGCCGAGACCAAAACACCCACGAACAGTAGTGAAATTCTCCTGGCAGGTGCCTTTTGAACTTTGTTTTTAGCGTAACGGCGATATAAATTCCGCGATTTCTCGATCGTGATCCGTTGTCAGCTAAGTGTTAGACGCCATTATTGTGATTGCGCAATACGCACGTGACCAAGCAGTGGTTAGCGCACGTGACCAAGCACTAGCTTGAGTATCACCACGCTGTATGGATCACGGAGAACATGTATTTGTCTAGAGTCTTCAAAGAACGGTAAGATCGTATAGGATCACCATTCTGCTCTTACCAGATAATTATAACTGCCCTGAGTGAAGGTCTACAAACAAGTGTGGGCGGGGCTCGTATGCACTGCATGCATGCGTAGGCGAGCTAATATGCACTGCATAACAATAATATTTTTAGCTACAAGTTAAAAATTGTTAATAAAGAAAAGCCATCAACAACAGGAAAACTAAACTAATGGTGGAAACAAAGACGGCTCAGTACGTGCATGATATTGAACTGCACTTCAAAAAAGGACACAAACAAGAAAATTAACACTACAAGAAAAGGATGGTTACCCGTGGTTTTCCACTGTTCAGTATAACTAGGTTACCCTGGGGAATTCTGCACACAGTATAACTTGTACGTACAGTATAACCAAGAGTGCAACTACCGAATAACTTACTACGTTGGATATCCTGGTTATACTGCGCTGCGCTGCGGTTGACCTGGCATAACCATTGGTTAAGGTGAGCGACTTTCTCTTATCTGCAGCTCGTGACAGAGCAACGCCAGCAGCGTGAAACTCGCTCTGATGCATCAATGAGTGTGTCTCAATGTATAATGCAGCTTGAAACGTTGCACAATATTCTACACCAAGGAATAATGTAGGAACAATCGACATCGTACGGATACGCATTTTTCACGCCAAAAATCTCTCCTGACTAACCGTGCAGCAAAGGTTACCAGCTGAAATTCGACTCTTATAAACCATTTCTAGGTGCTGACGAAGACTTTTGTTGACCCACGCTGAACGTAGCTGTTCTATGCATCGACAAACATGGACGTCACTGCAAAATCAGCCATGATTTAGAATGTAAAAGTGTTTTTCTTAAAATCAGAAAAAGTAAATGCAGAAAACTCTTCGTCAGCACCTAGAAATGGTTTGTAAGAGTCGAATTTCAGCTGGTAACCTTTGCTGCACGGTTAGTCAGGAGAGATTTTTGGCATGAAAAATGCGTATCCATACGATGTCGATTGTTCCTACATTATTCCTTGGTGTAGAATATTGTGCAACGTTTCAAGCTGCATTATACATTGAGACACACTCATTGATGCATCAGAGCGAGTTTCACGCTGCTGGCGTTGCTCTGTCACGAGCTGCAGATAAAAGAAAGTCGCTCATTAATATTCATAAAAACGGGTATACCGCCACCTTAAGACCACATCCTGCTGGAATGAAAGGTGTGGTAGTAACACCTACATCAAGATGGCGATCATGGCAGTGGAGGCGAGTGTGCAGGGCAAGCCAGTCTGCCAGCGATAGCGCTACTACGATCGTTAGCTGTTATCGATAAGGCTATGATGAGCAGCATTATTACGAGCTGTACGTTATTTTCTGTAGTACAGAAGCAGTTGGAAGGTATGTTGCATAAATAGCCTCTGTAAGAATCTGGTCATGCACTCACTCGATCACTAGCAGTGGCGGATCTAGGGGGGGGCAAGGCCCCCCCTAAAATCTTGTCCGCCATTTTATTATTTACATCTAACCCGTCACACAGTCACATCTGGCTCGCTACTAGACAGGCATAACGCCAGAGTATCGATCTAAGCGCCTGAAAAGTGCAAGCGATCGACGATCATGCTTATAGCGCGCTAATGCGCTCGTACATCATCAATGAATACAATAAAATCGATCGATTTTAATGAATAAATGCATATTAATTAGCAAAAATTTTTTGCGTGCCCTCCTTATTTGCTAACCCTAGATCCGCCACTGGATCATTGGTATTTCAGTTCTTAACTAAATCCCTATGGCCTGTACATGGTTTCATACTGAAAAGTGACTCAAACTTAAGTGCGTGTCCTTCAGTACCTATACTCTAGCTATGCCTATCACCAGGATTCCTTTGCTCTATACTAGTTATTGAATCTCTGTTCTATGGTTTATGCCTTGGTTCATCATGGATTTGTCCTCCATTAGCACGTCATTTTTGTCAACTAACTACCATAATAATATTTAACACTGTTTACACACCTGTAACTACTAGAATTATTATACTGGATTAACTAGTGTTTTCACTTTTTGTAGATCACCCAACTAGTCCTTGATCGAGGTGCAGCCATGTCAATTCTGACGGCATTGAAAACAACAAACTGATCGCAGTGTATTGTTGACTGATTCTATGCAATGTTGACTGAAGAGACCAACTTTGAAACATTCTCTACCTAAATCACTACGGACAGACTCAGTCAATGAATGTGTTCCATTGATACATTATGTTATTGATTCTCTTCACCTGTGAAGTTGATTTTTAAATTGAGGCTATTTTAATAGTGTCGGACAACAAGCATGTACATCTAGATGCCTTGTGAGAGGTGCCAGATTCAAGATTAGCTGCGTAAAATAAGTTATTATACCACTGTAATCAACATTACATTTATAATGCAGACGTTAATTACGCGCTAAACATTCTGCGCGAATTGATCCCATTGGTCAGCTGATTGGCGCCAAAATGTACTGTCTGCCATCTTGCACGCAACGTGGTGAGTGATTTGGCGTGTTCTTTCAGCAGAGCTTGCTCAGTTGCTTATAGGCAAGAGAACAGGTGACTGATGTGTGAATCTAGGGTAACTATTGCTGTTTTACAGATGCCGTGTCACATGGAACTGATGCTAAAGCTTAAACGTTGTCACTAAATACTCTAGTGAGTTCATGATCAGTATTTTTAGTATTATATAAACTAGCAAAATTAGTATAAGTTGTGTGCATTGTGCTTCATAATATCGCGACTGTTTACATGAGGTGACTAGGAGATGCTTCATTCAAGTTTCTGTGTCCAAGTTCAGCTCTAAAAACAATAGTGTTCATGGTGCGTATTTCCCAGTGTGCTACAGGTTCGTCATTATCAGTGTATGTATCAATGTTTCTTTGTTATAAAGTGGAATGCAGGTTCGCCACGTTATGTGTGTATTTGTGTGTCACTGATTTCCTGTTAACCCTTTAATTACTAAATTATCTTGCTGAAATTTTAACCTCGTAAGTGCTGACCACTTCTCTCGTGAATATCTCGTGTGTCTTTTGTGCTACTGGTCTCAAATTTGTGTCCTTTTACGCCAGTGTGTAGCCGCAATTGCCCACACTCAAGTCAGTCGATATGCCCCTCCCACTTCGAAAGTGAAGCCGATAAAGTGCAACGGCCTCGTCAAATTTTGCTCAAAGTTGGTACTTTGGGGCTGGATACTGAAAAGTACACACAAATAGCAGTGGTTTTGGTGAGTGCAAAATGTAGCCCAGATCATAGGGAATGTCCAAAAATGTGTTTCCGAGCACCCTGAAGCCGTAAAATGTCCCAATTTTCTTGGCAGCCATTTTTTTTTCCTAAAATGTTGTGGATTTTGCATTGAAGCCATAGAAAATGCCGAAGCCAATACGTTTTGCGCAGGGGCGCGCCGAAAACCGGTCAATTTTATGCGGTTATTTGTATTCTTCAATTTGGCTTAATTTCGGAGTATTTTAACACTTTTTGATAAAGTTATGGTGTCTGAAGTATGTATGTCGCCAAAAGGCGACAATAGGGGTTAAAGGGTTATACAGCTTATGCTAGCTGTTCTTTGAATGGAGTGTGAAGGTTCGTCATAATGTATTCTGTGTTTCATTGTTTCTCTGATATACAGGCTGTTCTTTTACATGGGGTGTGAAGGTTCGTCATGTTTTATTCTGTGTTTTATTGTTTCTCTATTTTCTCTACACAGGAGTTGTTCTACAGAGGATTGATTGTCCTGGCATAGCAGCAATGAGGTGAAGTGATACTTGTCTAGCGTACAGCAAACATTATCTATTTTGTATGCAGGTTCATATTGCAACAGTCTTCTGATCACATCAAGAAGAACAGTTACAGGACTATGATTTTGTGTTCTTTAGAAACTTCAAAGATTATATATTTTTTAACATGTATTTTACTTGAAGAACGAGAAAGGAAAAGGAATACAAGCGTGAACTGTAGTAGTATACGGGTGTGCAATACGGGGTTGGTTGCACCGTAGTTGCGCAATGGTTACACTGTTGTTGCACTGGTTATATCGGTTGTTATCCTGGCACAGTTATCCGCTGCTGTTGTTATCCCGTAGTTATCCTGTAGTTACACGCAAGTTGCACTGGCCAGTATAACCACCGCCTAACCATAGAAACATATCCTGAAGTTAGCCCGCCAGTATAACCACGGTATAACTCAGTTAGCGACGCCAGTGCAACCACAGGGTAACTGTGTTGCACGGTGGGAATACTGTGGTTATAACTGTCAGGATTACCATCTTTTTACGTAGTGTTAAGAAGATTTCTATCGAAATCAAAAGGATGTAGGGTTGTGAAATCTACCACAGGTCCACAATGTAGACTAACAAGGAACAAGCATGGAATGGTAACACGATTGACTTGCTAACAGACCATAGATCCCTACATCAGTGGCAGTACATAAGATGTCACAAGCTGAATGCACGTCAGGTGTCAGTCAACAGCAACTAGCTGAACTACATGTGTAGCTAGGGCCAACCACAGCAGCCACTGATGTAGGGATCTATGGTCTGTTAGCAAGTCAATCGTGTTACCATTCCATGCTTGTTCCTTGTTAGTCTACATTGTGGGCCTGTGGTAGATTTCACGACCCTACATCTTTTGATTTCGATAGAAATCTTTTTAATTTTCTTTATGTATATTGATGGATGCAAACGCATAACCCTGGCGCATACTGCGCACGGGTAATTGTAATTCGTGCGCTAGCTCACTAGAATGTCACGATCTCTGTCGTCACAAGAAATAAATTTGCGCCAAAACTCCAGTGTAGTGAAACAATCGTCCTCTTCTCCTCTGATCAAATTCCAGTTCTGCACTTCATCTATTGGCGGCATTGCTCGTGCTTCAGCGAAACGATCCTAAGAAGTGCAGTAATTTCAAACAGTAATGCCATATTCATACGTACGTACGTTTAAGTGTGCTGTTCCAGAGCCGTCTACCCATCCTATCACCACGTCTGATTGTGGCATCTGACCATTAGGAGAGATTCCAAATCCAACCCATCCTGTGGTCTTCACGCGCACAGCAAAGCTGATGTTCTCATTGGCTCTGTCAAAGTTCCAGTGAAGGGTGTAATTTGGGCTAAGCTGCATACTGTAGCGATAGGAACGGCTCAGGTTATGAGAACCTTGAGATAAACCGAACAAACAGAATAGCAATACGGTAGTCAGCATAATGGCGGCTAAGTCGGTTCTCTCTTCGGGCTGGAGTGCTGATAGTTTGCTACAAGATCTGATCATAGATATTATATACTACGTAACCGGGATTGGAAACGGGTCACGTGCGCCAATTGCCACTGTACATTAGCCTGCGTGCTACATGTAGTCTCGTTCCCAGACCACACCTCTTCCGCTTTGCTTCTGAGAGGGTCTGGGCAGCTTGCTCGACTTTTCTCGGTCTTGATGACGTTTTATTCTCAGAAAATGGAAATGACCAATCAGATCGCCTTATTTTCAAAATTCACATGACAAACGCGCCGTTGAGCACATGATCAACATGGCGGTAGTGCAGTGTGTTCAGATTCATCGATGACAGAGAGCATCTAGGATAATCTTCGTTGACTAATAAGTACTACCTGGCAGCCAGTCACTTCTTAGCTGGCTCAAACGAGCGATTTCGCTACCAACAGGTGTGGAAAAATAATTTGCGATTTATAGTTGTTGCCATTACATTTGTGAGCGCTGCCATCTTCGAGCGCCACCAAGGAACACAGCATAGTATCTGTCATGTCTTCCTGACCTGATCTATAACTATTGTAACTCATGTGACCACAGACATTAGTATACAGACAATTTGTCCGCATATTGCATCCGTGTAGCTATTGAAAGCGTGACAATGACGTCACCAAGACCGAGAAAAGTCGAGCAAGCTGCCAGACCCTCAAAGCGGAAGAGGTGTGGTCTGGAAACGAGACTACCTGCGTGCCATCCTTGTTGAATCTCATTATGTGCAGACTTCCTCATTACCGGGGCATCCCCTAATTTACGTCACTATGCAGCCAGGCTAAACCCAAGACCCTAAGACCCTAAAAACCTTCGCCTAACGGCGCCCAGTATTCGCTAAGTCTCAAACAGGTTATGAGTTGTCTCAAACAGGCTTGTTCCTCCTGTTTCTGCTCAAAGTGGTACTGAAATAGAAATGAAGAGCAACATAGGTTATCTGAAATCAGCTGGTTTCTGTACCTTTATACTCCCAGTTGAGGATCGAGATGGAGC